>CAUYLG010034366.1:0-20336 GCA_963573385.1 Cacajao melanocephalus
ATAATACTGAACTCACAAATATTAATATTAATCCTAAATTTAAATGGATTAAATGCCCCAATTAAAGACACAGACAGGCAAATTGAACAAAAAGTCAAAACCCATTGGTACGCTGTATCCAGATTTATCTCACAAGCATCGATCGACACACAGAGACTCAAAACAAAGGGATGGAGGAAGATTCACCAATAAAATGGAGATTAAAAAAAAAAACAGTTGTAATTTTTGTCTCCGACAAAATAGACTTTAACAGTAACAAAGACTAAAAGAAACAAAGAAGGATATTACATAATGGTAAAAGAAGCAATGCAACAACAGGAGCTAATGATCCTAAATATACATGCACCCAATATAGGAGCACCCAGTTACATAAGACAAGTTCCAAATGACTTATAAAGAGACTTGGACTCCCGCACAATAATGGCGGGAAATCTTGACACCACATTGTTAATATTCAATGGATCGAGATAGAAAATTAATAGGGAATTTAGACCTGGAATAAGTAAACAGTGAATATTTATGAATTCTTCATCCCAGGTCTCCAGAACATACATTTTTCTCAGTATCATATTACACTTATTCTGAAAGTGACTCTATAATTGGAAGTAAATCACTCTTCAGCATTTGCATAGCATTTCACAGACTTAAATGAAATATTTGTTGGCTGTTTGTTTGTTATTTTCTTCCCTTATTCCTTCCTGTCTCTGTTGTTAAGTACAATTATCGGCATAAAAGAGTTTTTTAATACCTATTCCTAGATTGTATTCCAGCCTGGGCAGTAGAGCAAGAATTCTGTTCTCTCTCCCCCTTTTTTCTTTCTTCTTCTTTCTTTCTCAAAAGAAAAAAAAAAAACTTACTCCTCCTGTCTAACTGAAGCTCTGTACTCTTTGAACGTTTGAACAATGTCTTCCCATTCTCCCCACCCTTCAGTCTCTGGTAACCACTGTTATACTCTCCATTTCTTTAGTGCGTTTTTTCAATGGCACAATGAACAACAATGGTTTAGTGCGGTTCCGAATCCAGAGCATATGGCATACAGCTTGTGCTGAGAACTGGACCAGCCAGATTTCAAATGATGTTTGTCAGCTGCTGGGACTAGGGTAAGTAATTCTACTGAGTTCCCTCTTAAGAGATTCTTAAACTTTTTTACTACTATCAAATTAGGTTTAGTAAGAACTTTAAAATTTATGAATGTTATGAATTTAGAAAATATACATTGGCAAAAGGGAGAAAACAAAAATCTTGATTAACCTCATCTTCAAATAATAACCAATGCTAATAACTTTTGTATTAATAGTGTATATATATATATAAGTAAATATTATATAAAATATAATATGCTCTGTTATGCAAAATACTTATATGTAAGCATTTCTCATGTTTTTATAATTTTTAGGTGATTATTTTTAAGAAAATGAATTATTTCACTTTATGCTATACCATAATATACATAGATAATCACAAGGGTGCTACAGAGAATATGCTTTTGCAATATCTTTGCAACACATTTACAATAGTTTTTTTTGGAAAATCTATAGAGGTACTATTGTAATGGGGAGGTTATGCAAAAGTGTAAAATATTTTGAAAATTAAAATTTTTGCATAACCTCTCCTCCTGCAATAGTACTTCTATAAATGTTATATTATAGAAGGATAAAGAAGGATATTCTCAAGGACGATAAAAGTAAAAATTCCAATTAATAACTTATCAAAAATGTTTATACTTCCCAGTCTAAATGCCATAATATATTTCATCAAATATGTAATTTCACCATATTTGTTTTTACCTTCCCACCAAGTCTTAAAAGTAATTAGGTAGAAAATGAAAGTAATGAGTAGTAATAACATACTTATTTTGCATTTTACAAACTGTCAACTCTAACTCACCATTCTGATCCTTAAGCACATACGATTTTGAAGATTAGTGATTACCAACCATGTTGGCTCACATGTAGTTATCTTTATAACTTATAACACCATATCATTTAAAGTTTGTCATATTAAACTATGAGGTCTATAAAAGGAAGAAACCATGTCTATTTTATATATTATTGCAATGCTAAAATATAGAGTAATATTTGTCTTTAAAAATCAGTGCCAAATAAACAGTAAATTATAAATACACTCTATGTACATGTAAATATAGATATGCCTATCTATAAAAACATATGCCAAAAGTATCTAATTATAAAACATATGCTTTTCTCTTAAGTTGATTCCAAATGTTGGCTATTGTTAATAGTGCTGCAGTAAACATGGGAGGGCAGATGTTCTCTTTGATACACTGATTTCCTTTCTTTTGAATATATGCCCAGCAGTGGAACTGCTGGATTATATGGTAGTTCTATTTTTAGTTTTCTAAGGAACCTCCATAATGTTCTGAATAGTGTACCTAATTTATATTTTCCCCAAGAGTCTAATGAGGGTTGTTCTTCCTCCACATCCTCACCAGCATCTCTTACTGCTGCTCTCTTGATAAAAGCTATTTTAACAGGGGTGAGAGATGTCTCATTGTGGTTTTGATTTGCATTTCTCTAGTAATTAGTGATGTTGAGCTTTTTTTTTTTCATGTTCTGTTGGCTATTTGTATGTCTTGTTTTGAGAACTGTCTATTTAAATAAGTTGCCCATTTCTATAATTAGAATATGTGCTTTTATTTCTTGTCAGTATGTTTGAGCTCTTTATACACTCTGGTTGTTAAGTGCTTGTCAGATGGATAGTTTGCAGATATTTTCTCCCATTCTGTGGGTTGTCTCTTCACTTTGTCAGTTGTTCCCTTTACTATGTAGAAGCTTTTTAGCTTGATGTGGTCCCATTTGTCCATTTCGGCTTTGGTTACCTGTACTTTTATGGGCTTACTCAAGCAATCTTTGTCCAGACCAATGTCCTGGAGTGTTTCCCCCAATGTTTTATTCTAGTGGTTTCAACGTTTTAGGTCTTAGGTTTAACTCTTTAGTTCATTTTGATATGATTTTTCTATATGGTGAGAGATAGGGGTTTCGTTTCACACTTCATATAGTTATCCAGTTTTCCCAGCGTCATTTACTGAAGAGATTGTTCTTTCCCCAGTAAGTGTTTTTGGTGCCTTTGTATAAACAGAATCAGTTGGCTGTAAACATACAGATTTATTTCAGGTTCTCTATTCTGCTCTCTATTCTGTTCCATTGGTCTAATGTCCATTTTTATGCCAGTTATCTGGGTTACTATGGTTTTGTAGGATATTTTGAAATCTGGTAGTGTGAAGCCTCCAGTTTCGTTCTTTTTTCTCAGGATTGCTTTGGCTATTTGGTGTGTTTTGTGGTTCCATATGAATTTTAGGATTTTTTTTTCTATTTTTTGTGAAGAATATCTTTGGTGTTTTGATAGGGACTGCATTAAGTCTGATAGGGATTGAGCAGTATTGCCATTTTAACAATATTAATTCTTCCAATCCATGAGTATAGGATGTTTTTTTCATTTGTTTGTGTCTTCATCAATTTCTTTCATCAGTGTTTTATAGTTTTCCTTGAAGAGGTCTTTCACCTCCTTAGTTAAATTTATTTCTAGGTGTTTAATTTTTTTGTGGCTGTTGTAAATGGGATGATTTTCTTGATTTCTTTTTCAGCGATTTGGTTGTTGATGTATAGAAAGTGTATTGATTTCGTTTTATTCATTTTGTATCCTGAAACTTTACTAAATTCAACAATCAATTCCCTTTTGTGGTGGAGTCTTTAGGTTTTTCTATAGCTAAGGTCATGTCATCTATAAACAGAGACAATTTGACTTCCTTCTTTCTCATTAGGATGCCCTTTATTTATCTTTATTCAAATTGCTTTTTCTAGGACGTTCAGTATTATATTGAGTAAGAGTGGTGAGAGTAGGTATCCTTGTCTTGTTCCAGTTCTTAGGAGAAAAGCTTTCAGCTTTTCCTGTTAAGTATAATGTTAACTATGGCTTTGTCATACATAATCTTTATTGTTTTGAGGTACATTCCTTCTATACCTAACTTAGCTTCTTACAGTTGGACTGAGAGCTTCCAATTTCTTTTACATTCTCAAATGCTGTCCATTTAGAATGAAAATGTCCCAGCTCCAAGCCTCATCCAAGCGATGTCAGCCTCATCAGGAAGGCAATTCCTATCAAGGGCAACAGAGGAAGTAAATTTTATTATTCATTATGTAAATAATCAATTTGGTTTATGTGTGTTAGTCAGAATCTTCCTGTACTTTAAATGTGTTTGTGTGTGTAAGTAATTCTTTTTATTCTACATTTTAAACTTTAACAAAAACTCTTAACATAAGGAGCTTTCAGACAAAAGTCTTGGAAGAGGGTGAGTTGTAGGAGAAAAAATGTTGTTTGATAAAGAGTCAACAAAACCCAGAAACTAACAGTTGTTTATTTTCATTTCAAGTACAGAACTGGGTGAGTGGCATTCATTCCAAGTTCCTACTTTAAACACTAATTTTAGTTCAATAGTGAATTCAAAGAGGTGAGGTCCCAGGAAGCTGTTAGCTTCAATTGCTGGGGAGATGCTATATAGACTCAGGAACTTAGTTTCTAAAGATTAAGCTAAGGTGATTGGGAACTTGACCTTCCCTCCACAATTGATGCACCAGCGTGCCCTGGATAACTGGGCTTTTCTTGCCCAGGAGATTTGTGTCTCAATTCATCACCTTTTGAAGATCACCATGTGATTATAAAAAGATCACCATGTGATTATAAAAAGTGGAGTTCTTTCCATTGTGGTTTGTGCATTTTAACTACATTGTTTCCTGGAGGACATATTGGGTTAACATGAGCTATTCACAAAGGCCAAAACGATCAACACTTTACTTTGACAGAAGACTATTTTCAATGAATTTGAATGAAACATGTTAGTTGGGTGATAGCAAAATGCTGATTCCTACATTTACAGTCCTTCCAATGCATTGGAACGGAACATATGTCTTTATTATATTTTAAGAGTGTATAATGTAAATGTATTATTATTATTATTCCTGGATCAGAAATCTAAGCACTAGTGATGATATTGTGTCTGTTCCATGAATAAATAAGACATGGATTTACATGCTTATATGGTGATGATAGACATATAAATAGATAATTACAATATAATGTGATAAATTCAATATGCTGTAGCAGAACTTAATTCAATAAGGGAATGTCAAGGAAAGCTTTCTAGACAATGGCCCGAGCTGGGTGGTTAACAGACAATTTCACACAGCTCTGTTCTATTTACTTACCTGGTTTTCCCCAGCCAGATTTCACTCTCTAGTTCACTGATCCCATTTCCCATGAATCATAGTCCTTCTAACCAGATACAGGGACAAATAACCTGATTTTTTAGTGTGTGTAACACATGTAGTACATCCCACTGCCTTAGATACAATATTTTTGATGAAGATCAGGTGCTTGCTTTCTTCAGAAATGAGTCAGGTAATCACTGCAAAGACTTTAATCTTTGAGCTTGTGCTTATTAAATAGTCTCCCTAGTGCTCTAGTAATTGAAAGAAAGTTATATCCTTAATGAGAATTTGTCTAGACTGGTGCATGGTAACTGAAGGAAAACTTAGTGAGTTTAAAATGATGTGTGTTTGCTGCAGTAGAAATTAATTTAGGAGTCAATTTATTAAAAAGCCACTGTAGTCTCTCAAGGTTATTTATGCAGATAGGGTACAAAATGCAATTCCCTTCAGATGCTAGTAAATCATATGAGGCCTATTTCATTAGCCTTTCCTTTTTTATATTAAACATTTTAATTTCCTACCGTTTATTACATGCATAAGTAAAAAGTACCTTGAATAACATTTTCATGTCTTGATCAAAATATGAAAGAAAACATTTTATACTGATGCAACAATAAAGGTTAAAAAAACCCACTACTGCCTCCAGCTTTGTTTTTTTTTTGTTTTGTTTTGTTTTTTGGGTTTTTTCCTAGCAAAAAGCATTTCCCTGTTACTAACCCAATGTATAAATTATACAGCTGATTTACCCTGTTGCATCATTAAACTCTAGAAAAAAAATCATCATTTCTGTAAAACTTTACGGAATTTAGGAAATACTAATACATCAAAAGTGGAGTTAGTTGTTTATGTTCTACTAAGGTGGCCTATGAGGAATTGGAGTTAATTTTTAAATCTCATATTACTCCTGTGCAAGATAACTTCTACATATCAGAAACATCAAGTTGAGCCTTACATTCTCACATGCTAACAACAAATGGAATTATCCCAGGGTTCTTCCATTGCAGAGGTGTTTTGAAAATATTGAGGGGGAGAGATTAAAATATTTTTCAATAAGTCTTTCAAAAACATAGAACATAATGATTTAAATTCTTATGTAATCACTGCAATGAGTTTGTTTGCACAACTTAGCACTGAGCTCCAGAACACTGGAAATAGAACCTATGCTTTATCCAATTTAAGAAGTTGGTAGACACGTAGTGCTTCCGCCCTTGTTCATATTTTCTGCCAGTGTCACAAAATTTTCAAGTAGGTAGGGAAAGCCTTGACTTGTTACAACTCAGGACACAAAACAACACAGATATGGGAACAGTAACCAAAAAAAACGTAACCTTTGGCTTTAGGTTTTTTTTTTTATTTGCTAACTTTATACAACAAATAATTAAATAATATTTTACATTTTAAAAAAATTTTATTTGCAACTTCAGCACTGAAGGCACTTTTATTTTATTCTTAGCTATGTTATCATGGTGGGGTAGGTGAGCAAAACTTTGGGCAAGATGGTGGGAAAAAACTGTATTTTAATTTGGTTTAATTGATTTAACTACAAAGTCCATCATTTACTTGAAGCACAAATTGTAACTCTGATGTTTTCTCCATTTTACAATTAGAAACACACTAATTAAAAATAATTAAAGAGTATATCATTAATAGCAAGCTGCCATAATTTAATAACTTTTAACATTAGTACTTAATAGGTTTACTATCTAACAGGATGGAGGAAAGCACAGTGATAAAATTATGTCTGCTCTGGGCAAAGGAGTGACAGTGGGTGTACCACACACTTGTAATACAACAGCTGCATCAGCTCTTGAAGGTACAGCCTGGTCATACACAAGAATCACCTCTGACCCTTAGATTTAGAGTGGCCTAGGTCAGTGGATCTCAATGTGTTGTTTTAGGACCAAATTCCATCCCAGCATGGAATCACCTGGGATATATTTATAGAAATTCAAATCCTGGAATCCTACCTCAGGCCTACTGAACCCAAAAGTCTAGAGTAAGGTCAGGCAATCTGTGATTTAGTAAGTCCTTCAAGTGATTCAGATGCATTCCAGAGTTGAGAACCACCACCTAGGGTAAGGGCTCTCAGCCTTTCTTTGTATGTCAAAGGGACTTTTGTCAGTCTGGAGAAAATTAGTTTGGAGAATCTTCTTTGTTTCTCGCTCCTACTTTGGCTTATACTTTTTTTTTACTTTTAAAATTTATTTATTATATTTTAAGTTCTGGGGTATACATACAGAAAGTACAGGTTTGTTACATAGGTACACATGTGCCATGGTGGTTTCCTGCATCCATCACCCTACCATCTACATTAGGTGTTGCACCTAATGCTATCCCTCCCCAATCCCCCGACCCCCTGCTATCCCTCCCCTAGCCCCCCACCCCTAAACAGGCCCTGCTGTTTTATGTTCCCCTGTGTTCTCATTGTTCAACACCTACTTATGAGTGAAAACACGTGGTGTTTGGTTTTCCGTTCTTGTGTCAGTTTGCTGAGAATGATGGTTTCCAGCTTCATCCATGTCCCTACAAACGACATGAACTCATCCTTTTTTATGGCTACATAGTATTCCATGGTGTATATGTGCCACATTTTCTTTATCTGGTCTATCATTGATGGGCATTTGGGTTGGTTCCAAGTCTTTGCTATTGTGAACAGTGCCACAATAAACATACGTGTACATGTGTCTTTATATTAGAACAATTTATGATCTTTTGGGCATATACCTAGTAATGGGATTGCTGGGTCAAATGGTATTTCTATTTCTAGATCCTTGAAGAATTGCCACATTGTCTTCCACAATGGTTGCACTAATTTACACTCCCACCAACAGTGTAAAAGCGTTCCTACACAACAGTGTAAAAGTCTCCACATCCTCTCCAGCATCTGCTGTCTCTTGATTTTTTAATGATTGCCATTCTTACTGGTGTGAGATGGTTTCTCAATGTGGTTTTGATTTGCATTTCTCTAACGACCAGTGATGATGAGCTTTTTTTTATATGTTTGTTGGCTGCATAAATGTCTTCTTTTGAAGTGTCTGTTCATATCCTTTGCCCACTTTTTTATGGGGTTGTTTGTGTTTTTTCTTGTAAATCTGTTTAAGTTCTTTGCAGATTCTGGATATTAGCCCTTTGTCAGATGGGTAGATTGCAAAAATGTTTTCCAATTCTGTTGGTTGTGGGTTCACACTAATGATAGTTTCTTTTGCTGTGCAGAAGCTCTTAAGTTTAATTATATCCCTTTTGTCTATTTTGGCTTTTGTTGCCATTGCTTTTGGTGTTTTAGTTATGAAGTCCTTGCCCATGTCTATGTCCTGAATGATATTGCCTAGGTTTTCTTCCAGGGTTTTTATGGTGTTAGTTCTTATGTTTAAATCTTTAATCCATCTGGAGTTAATTTTTGTATAAGGCATAAGGAAGGGATCAGTTTCAGCTTTCTGCATATAGCTAGTCAGTTTTTCCAACACCATTTATTAAATAGGGAATAATTTTCTCATTGCTTGTTTTTGTCAGGTTTGTCAAAGATCAGATGGTTGTAGATGTGTGGCATTATTTCTGAGACCTCTGTTCTGTTCCATTGGTCTGTATCCCTGTTTTGGTACCAGTACCATGCTGTTTTGATTACTATAGCCTTATAGTATAGTTTGAAGTCAGGTAGTGTGATGCCTCCAGCTTTGTTTTTTTTGTTTTGTTTTGTTTTTGGGGTTTTTTTGGTTTGTTTTTTTGCTTAGGATTGTCTTGGCTATGCAGGCTCTTTTTTGGTTCCATATAAAGTTTAAGGTGGTTTTTTCCAGTTCTGTGAAGAAAGTCAATGGTAGCTTGATTGAGGTAGCACTGAATCTATAAATTACTTTGGGCATATGGCTTATACTTTTCAATATGTATTTTGTCACCCAAGTGAGACTTCATTGCCAGGAAATTTATAAGAATGTAATTACAAACACAAAATAATAAAACATGTCTTTTATGTTTTGGCACAATTATAAATCATCCACCAAATATTTTCTGCAATGTATAGATAGTTTGTTACATAAAACACTGATAACTTATCAGTTTTATATTTTTAAGTGTATAAAATAAAACACGCAGAACTACAAAAGAAATTTATTGCATAAAAATAATTATCAAAATTTTTAAATCCATGGAAATATGTATTTATTAACATATTTAATAAGATATAGTGGCTGTGATGACTACTGTAACATCAAAGGTGAACATAAAAGATATTTTATATGTATCTAGCAATGGCAATATGATATGAATATATCTGTAGTTTGTTTTGGTGACCATATTATAGATGTTGCTAGTAATTTTGTAGTTACTCACCTTCATTTGTATCAGAAGAAGAGATTAAAGTTAGTAAAAATAAAGACATAATTATTTATTTTTCAGCTACAAAACTTCTACATGTTATCATGAACTACAAGGCATTCCAAAGAGGTGAAGGAAGGACCCTGGCTGGAGTGAGACCCAGAGGTCTTATTCTCTAAAAGCCCAAGGTCATTCTGCCAGAGTAGTCTTCCCATTTCAAAGACACACATGATCCTTCATATACTCGTTTCAGTAGAAAACAACATAGAACTTATACAAAGAGTCCCCAAATTTTGACAGTTTAATTTCACCTGGTAATAAAAACAAAACAAAGACAAACACACACACACACACACACACACACACACACACACACACACACATTAAACAACTTCTTTCTACTATACCAGGTTTAAACACCATATTGAGAATTTTCTCTGACTTAATTCAGCACATTTCTTAGCTTGTCATTCTGCCTCTAGCATACTGTAACTTTATTAGAACCACCCTCTACCTCCATGACTCCTGCATAGATAAAATCAAGTGGAGAATTTTTAAAACCTGTATCAGAAATATGAAAAGGACATCATCAACAGAGTGAAAAATATCCATAGCGAGGTTTTCACCACCCACAGACTGGTATTATTTCTTACTTGGGAAAGCATTATTCCCCTTTTCTCTTACTAGGTATTTGAAAACATTTTATTGGGAATCAAGAGAGTTTTATGAAATGTCATTTCTTTGCACAATCACCATTTGGGGAAATCTTCTTTGTCTTTCATTCCTATTTGGCTTACACTTTTTAATATGTATTTGTCACCCAAAGAGACTTTGTTGTCAGGAAATTACTAAGAATATAATTACACACACAAAAGAGGGAGAAAGTCTCTTTTACGTTTTGGCACGACTACAAATCATCTACCAAAAATTTTCTGTAATGTATAGGTATTTAGTTTGTTATATAAAAACAAGAGAATATGTTTTCCCCCAAGGCAATGTCCTTCATCATTTCCTTAAATCCTGTTATTTAAGGAAGGGGAAGTTTCTATATTCTAAAACAGAAATAGGTAAGGACAGAAAACCTTAGCCCTGTGAAATGTATAATGAAACCTTCCTTATTCATTCTAGTTTTATTCTAAAAAGTGCTTCCTACTGCTCAACTTGTAATTAGTGTTGTATATTCTATGAGATGAAGAACAATTTTTGAATGAAGTTGACAAAATCCAATGAAATAATATTCCTTTTTTCTCCCTCCCTTTAATTTTTCCTTCCTCTTTCCCCTTTCCTTCTTTCCTCATGTGCTTCTATTCCCTTTTTTCCTCCATGGTTTTCTTCCTTTCTCTCTTCTCCAAAAAGGAACTGAGATCTATGTAACAAAGAACATATGCAGTAAGCTTAATAGAATACTTCACGAAAATAAGGTCCAAAGAAATAAAGAGGCAAATCTACAAAACATGAAAGGTCGGTGTCATTACTAACACTTATGTCTGAGATTTCTGGAGACCCACGCAAAGAGGAAAACATTAAAAACCATGTAATTTTCTTGATGAAATACGGTGAAATGTTAACAGTTCCACAGGGAGGAAAAGTTTTGCCCAACACTAAATTCTAAAGGAAATTTCACACATATGTCCTTAGAAAGTGAAAATGCGCTGAGAAAACTTAATAGCAAATGTAGATGTGGGTGTCATATGCCTTCTACTCCAAACTAAAAAAAAAAAAAAAAAAAAGGAACTCCACCAGCAACAGTAGCTAAGGAAATAACGTTAAAGTGGTAAAGTGGTTCATGTTGCCCAAGGTTTCCAAGATGTTGCTCACAATAAGAGCCTGTCTCTTTGACAATTTCCTAGAAGTGTCACTTCCCTCAGACATATTTTGTTTCTTGCTCTTAATACAATAGCTTGCACAAAAGTAGAAATTGATTAGGTTAAGATAATTGTTTTTATTGACATTTATTTACTTCTGAATAAATGTCACCAACTCTTAAGGGTTGAACTCAGAAAATCTAAAATTAATTAAACTTACCTGTTTGCTAAGAGCTATCATGGGGCTAGGTATGTGCTAGGTGTATTGCTATAAATTCAATACATGGTTGAACAATTGTAGTTGAAATGTGTCCAGTTTGGAAATGGTGTTTACGTACCTGCCCACATGGCTTTACTCTCCTAGTGGGATGACTTGCCATCAAATCTCTTCTATCCACCAAGCCCCTGCCTATACAAATGGTCTCCCCACCTTCTGTCCTGCTAAATCAATCCCCTTATTTCCCTCCAATCTGAAAAGAAAGGACCATCCTTCTCCAAAAGCCTTTTTAGGCTAATCCCACTGGGCTCTATTCATTACTTAAACCTTTTGGGGTGTGAAATGAGCTACAGTGCCTAGCTGCAGGATTTGCAGCATGCATTGTTATTCTTTTTAGCTTTAGTGTGTCCAAAGGCTTTAAAACATCCCTGCCTAAGCTCCCGCTCCAGGAAAGAATTCTTATCACAGCAAATACAGCCTAAGAAGCAAGACAAAAGGGAAGAAACCTAGGCAGGGCCTAAGAAGAGAGGCAGAAGATTTAGTACCATGCAAATATCCTTGAGATATCGTTTTTTCTCTCCCTAGAATTCATCTATGAGTATATTTTTATACTCCATCTATGACTTCAAAAATAATAATGGTTGCATCTATATGCTTCTTTTCTCACATAGAACAAAGTTCTCCTAAAGTAAGGAAAGCCCTTTAAGATTATATAACCCATAAAAAAATGGCAATAAAAGGCTTAGAAAAAGGTTTCCAGGAGGCATCAGTATGTCGACAAGGTAGTGCTATATAGTGTTTCCGTGTGATTCTAAATTTCTGATTTCAAACAGCCATGTGAATGTGTAATGAAGTTATCTAAATCTGCAAATCTGGAATATTTTTAAGATTTAGAAACTGTACACTCTAGTTTTAATCTTCACAAAGTACCTCTCTAAAAATCAACAATGAATTTCCTTGCAAGAAAAGGAAATTGAGGCAGTAAGAGCCTCAGGTGCATGCTTTAGTTATAGAACTTAATATTCTCTCTAAATTCAGTTTTTTAGTAGTTCTGATATTTTTGTCTTTTAAAAGTAAATGGTGACTTAACATAAGGTAGTTAATCTTTCATTTTGTCAGAAGATTTTTAATGTAATATTTGTTGTTTTGTCATTTCTTAAAATAAGGAATAGTTTATTGTAAACTTCTGCTGATTTCTAATCTGTTTACTGTAAATACAAACAAATAAATTGTATTTTATCAGAAAAAGAATGAGTTTGACTTGGCAGGATTTGAAATGCAGGTAGTCCATTACAAATCCCAAATTTAACATGTAGGATTGATATCTGAGTAACTATTTGTATGAATTAATAGCCCTATACCTTTCAAACTGTTTGCTTATTTAGACATGAGTGCCTTAAAACAGATTATCAGGTAACTAAAAGTCACTTCAGATGTCAAAAAGCAGAGCCTTAAGCCAGTAGCAGAAAAAGATGCTGTATTTGGCTAAGACATGATTTCCTTACTATAGCAGGCACCAGGATCACCTGGAGGGCTTGGTAAAATAAAGATAGGTGGACCCTACCCTAGAGCAGGCCTAAGACTACTAAGATGGCCTGCAATGAAGCTGGAGAATTTGCCTTTTGACCTATGTTCTCTCCTGAGGCTTTTCCTGCTTGTCTGGAGAGCGTCACTTTAAGAATGTGTCATGGGGAGTCAGGAACATGGAAAACTACCTAGAACAATGTTCAACACATGGCAGGCATTCAGCAGAATGAAGAGACTTGAAATATGATCAAGCACAAGAAAAGAAGAGAGACGTATAGAAGATAGGTTGGGGAATAATGACTCTCCCAACCAACCAACTTTACTCTGGCAGCAGTGATGTTCACTAATCAACCAATTCCAATGATGTTTCTGGAGCCTGCAGACTCTGAAACACAGCTAAAGCCTCTTTAATTTGGAATGGCATTGATATTTTTGAAAGCTGAGATTACTGTGATGATTTCTATCAAAACCTGTAATAATGGTAAAATTAAAGGTCCTCTAAGATCTGTTTTCATCTGTATTTGGTCTGCTCTAGATGTGTGAGTTCTTAAATACAACTATTCTGCATCTGTGAAGTAGTTCATGACCTGGAGCATTCCAGACTTTCTACATTCTCAGCTACCCTTTGAGGTCTTCACACCTGTTTTGTTTTCTAAGCCATAGCAAACACATTTTATATAAATATTTAAATAAGATGATCCTCTACCCATGTGGAGGAATAGTATAGGATCCTACAATAGCAATTCCAAGGCTCATCTTTCCTTTGGTAAATCACATTTCAGGCTTTTTTAAAGAATAGTAGTAGCTTTGTATGTTTGAGTTACTTTTATCTGTTTATACAATAAAAGTGCAAGATTTAAATTCTGGAACACTAAATAGACATCTATTGTCCCAGCTCTCTGTTCAGTAGATTAAAGATACTAAACAAATACTCTTTCAGCTGGATAAAAGCATTAAGAGAGAGAAGAACTACCTTCTAAATAGTTCTTAACTTCTTATTAATCAGAAAGCTTTGAATGATAATTGGAAATTCCCTGGAAACAGACAGAAAGGGGTCAGTGTTGGCAATAGCCTGGGGAAGCCATTGGACCTTCTTTTAAAGAAGCAATGGGTAGGTCCAGCACAGTACTCCAAAAGGTAGAACTACATCACCTCCCTGCTCTGC
This sequence comes from Cacajao melanocephalus, assembly GCA_963573385.1. Taxonomy (NCBI): domain Eukaryota; kingdom Metazoa; phylum Chordata; class Mammalia; order Primates; family Pitheciidae; genus Cacajao; species Cacajao melanocephalus. The sequence goes on from CAUYLG010034366.1 coordinate 14,248, forward strand.
AATAGAAGAGAGCAGAAATCGAGATGTTTCCAGCCTAAAGGCATATTTTTATATGAAGATTAAAATCTGAAATAAATAAAAGGCAAGAAACAAGTTAAAGAATTAAAAGCTAAAAGTCTCCAGCTAAGTCTAAAAAAAGAGCGTCAGGATAATTAAGAGAAATCTTCAATTAAAGCTTACAGTTGAGAGCATGGGAATTATAGGTTTTCAGGGAAAAGAGAGCCTGGGGCCTAAATGTCTTTGATCACACAGAGGTATCTCTATCTCCACCCCATGGTTCCTTGCCAATTGACACTTACAGGCCAAGGCTACATACTCTTTTAAAGCAATCACATGACTTCCTTTAAATTAGGGATTGTTAGCTTTTGAATCAAATGAAATATCAAGAACAAAGCAATCTTTTGAGAGGTAAACACTGAAAATAGTCTTTGTTTATGTTGTTCTCTACAAGTACTTTTTAAAAGATGATCTGAAAAAATGAAGCTGTACAACAGAAGAAAACTTAATAAATTATAGTGCATCAATGCTGTGAAATTGTCATTCAAAGTCGTTTCTGTGGAAACTATTTGACAACATAGAAAAATCAAATTTATAAAACCAGATAACTAAGTGACATATGTAATGATTTTAACTTTGTAAAATAATATATAAGAATGCAAACAATAAGTAAAGATATTAAAGTTAAAATTACATTTCATGTGATTATAGGTAATTCTGATTTGAATCATACTTTAGATGGGAAAACACTTGAAGTTTTATATTAAAATATTAATATTTTTGGCCAGAATATCATAATTTGTTTTAATGTCCACAGCAGTAAGGAACTAAAAGTCCAGCTTATGGTCTTTTCTTTATGTTTTTGTTTTGTCTGTATGCTTTTTTCTTTTTTCTCTAGGAGTGGAAACTCATCAATGCCAATTTTCTCTACCGATGGTGGACCTTTTGTCAAATTAAACACAGCACCTGATGGCAGCTTAATACTAACACCCAGGTGGGTCCTGAAACCTGTTCTTAGACTAGTTGTACAGAGACATGGAAGAAGATGGATTGTTGGAGCCAATCAAATTTGAATGCTATTACATACTGGTCACAAAACCTTGAAAGTTATTTGACTTATATTATTCTTTAAGTAATCTCAAACTGTATCTATTTAATATTATCTATTAACATTTTCTAACCTTAAAATATATAAGATGTTCAGAAGAAATATTCTATATGTAAATTTCTGGCACACTCGTAGGGATTTGACGTGTTTCAGTTTTATACGCTTTTTTAGTCCTTAGCCTCACATTAATAAACAATTAAATCACATGGAAAGAAATTATGAGAACTGGGATAAAACAGGTCCAGTGTTGATCAAACTAAAGAAGGCAGCACAGATTAGCTACCACTAAAAGAGAAGAAAGAGGGAAGAATCCTAATATTCTTTTCTCTTCGTTGGCAAATAGAACATGCATATTAAATGAAAAAGTATAGTCTTCTCGTCGTGTCTACAGATTCTCTTTTACTTTTTAATGTAAGGTTTACGTTTATAGCCTTTGCTAAGGTTTTAAAAAGCAGCATCTTTTCTGTATTCAAAGAGCTGTTTTTAGCTCAGATTAAGACATTTCTCCTATTTGGGTGCTAATAGTAATTTTTGTTGAAATTGGCTTCCTAATTTTACAGTATGATTAAAGAACAGCTGTGGGTGGGAAGAACATAACCACAAGAAGCCACAACTACAAACAAGGATTTAAGATGCTTTGCTGGTATATTTTGTTTAATGGTAAAAATGAAATTAGATAATTATTCAGTTTTTCATGAAAAGTTACCATTTCTGTGAGATTAACCAGTAAAAAAATAAAACTGGTAAAGAAGTATTTTTAGTACCAATAAAAGAACTTTGCAGTTGAATGTTTTATATCAATGTTTGCTGGGCCTTGACTTGATATTATGAGTCTCATTGGATATGAAGTAAAGCATCTGCAAGTGAGAAAGCAGGCTTCTAGATTTCCTTTCTTATAAGGCATATCTAAATTTATATTACCATATTGATCCTGAAGCAGTTTGTATGCTGAGAATTTCTTCTATTTTTCATGTCTTAGAGGCATTTAAAAATTTGTCAGAAAAAAATCTTTAAAATCTTTTATGTTAATTATATGCATGCTTCAGAACAGAACTAGCTTATTCTATGCTTATCAGCAAAATGCCAATATCATTTTCCATTAATGTCACTATTATAATGTATGTTTGTGTTATTTGAAAGAGACATCATTTATAGACATATTTTAACCTTTCATCACGTCAACAAGTCAGTTAATTAAATTTCCTTAATCAGCCACATTATATTGGGTTGGCAGAAAATCAGACATATGTTCATTTATTTATTCATTTGCTTAATTTATTTATGCATTTATTATTTATTGCATAGATGATTATGTTTGTAGCCTTATGAAAACTGGTGCTTTTGGAAATGTCCTTAAAAAAATTAAATAAGAAAATGTCCTTGCACTAGTGATTGTCATAAAAAATAAGTAAAAGAAGAGGATGTCAGGGAAAATGATTTGGCCAGCTATAAAAGTCTACTGACCTATATTCTGATTATTTAATCTATTGTCAGATATATGCAAGACTCAGACCACCATCTCCCACTACTAGGTTAAAAAAAAAGGAGTTAATTGAGATTTCCTTTGGGGTTTTATAAATAACATGTCGATATGTCTAGACTGATATACATGCATGCACCCTAGTTACTAAAATGATAGACTTCCTTATATTTCGACTAAAATCATTCTGTATTCTAAAGAATATGCCAGTCATACAATATGGAGACATATGATTTCAAATAAACTTTATCATATATTTTCCTGAAACACTAAATTGCTTTGATTGGACATATGGATCTTAGGTCTTATTTATGTTGCATTTTCAAAGACCTAAACAGCATCCACAATCAGCTGTAGTTAAGTATATAAATGTAAGTCATTGCACTTATATGTGTATTCACATGTATAATGTGCATGTTTTAATGTAGCTGGTATTTGCAGTGGTTGCCTTTGGAAATAGTGGGAGCAAGTACTCTAATTTCTTGTGTTATGCTGATCTCTGGTGGCTGCTAAGTATAATGCATTGTAAAGCAGATTTGCTTAGTTTTTGTTTAAAAAGGAATTCGTGATATTAAAAAAGTTGGTATTTAAATTTCTAAGCAGGTGATGAGTTTTCAGTAATTTATGCCCAAGCTTTCTTTGATATGTGCTTGTTATGTGTCTGCCTTCCTTGAAAGCAGCACCTGTGACGCATTTGTCAATTTCCTGAATGAAGCACGCAGCCTCGTACAGTGTTGGGCACGTGATATTGTGGGATTGGAAATACTGAGGCATACTCTGTGTTATTGAATGATGAAAACCAAGATTGGTTCAAGTAAAATAACAATATCTATCATTTACAGAATTTCATTGTGTATAAGGCCCTGTAATAGTTTTGTTGCAAATATTGTTTTTTATTCTCACAACACTCCAATAAAGTACTATTACCCCCATTTTATGGAGGAAGAAACTGGGTCTCAGGGATATTGAGCAACTTCCCCCGAAGTCACATAGCAGTGGTAGAATAAGGATGCAAACTCACCTCTGTTTGACATTACACTGGGGCTTCTTCAGCTTGCGATTCAGTCTCCCTACATTTCGTATACAAGACATTAAGATGTCCATTTCACTAAAGCAAAAGCAGAGAACCTACACAATGTTTGACTTTAAAGTATTAAGTGCGTAATTTTAAAAATATGATTGTTCTATTACAGTCAACGGTGTTTACAGGATTCCTTGATTCTGTTACAATGTAACCATAAACGTAAGTAAATATGTTCTCATATCCCTCTTCAAGCATTCTGTTTAAAATTCTGAATGGACTTTGTATGTCACCTGAAGTTATTTTGCTACCACTCAATTTTCATCATCAGAAGAAATGACAAAAATGAAATAAATGCTCTTTCTCCAATTATTTTAATAGCTTGTGGAAAAAAACTGGTGGCTCAAGACATCACCCCAAAGATTGTTGGAGGAAGTAATGCAAAAGAAGGAGCCTGGCCCTGGGTTGTGGCTCTGTATTATGACGGCCGGCTGCTCTGTGGTGGTTCTCTGGTCAGTAGTGACTGGCTGGTGTCTGCTGCACACTGCGTGTATGGGTGAGTGTGATGCCAGGTGTCTCTTCCCAAATGAAGTCACCATGGCAGGCACTGCCAAGCGTCCCATTTTATGCAGCCTCACAAAACCATCCCACCTGGGAAATCCTGCTGTTTATGACATTATAATCATTCCAATTATTTTCCCGCTAATGTCATGTATGAAAATATAGTTAAAATTTTAAAAATTATTCTGCATTAGATATGTATATTAATGATTCTACATTAGATATAACATAATTAGATCCTTTTACATACATAAAAATAGAAATTTTTGCTAATTCACAAGGTAAGCATTTTTAAGAGTGTAAAATTAGTATTTATTGTATAGATGTACTGGGTACCATTCCATTTGTCCAATATTTATTGTTAGTAAATTGTCAATATCTGAAAGTATGCTTAGGTAGCTCTCAAATTACAACTATATCATGCTCTAGAAGTTCATGGATAAGCACTTTGTTGTGAATTAGGATAAAAGTACTTAGTTCTTAAGTCAGATTTATTTTGATTGCTACCTATTAACTGAAATTTAGAACTAATATCAAGCATATTTAACTCTGTTTTATACTATAATAGAACAAGGTACATGTTGAATTCTGGCATTTATTCTGCAGTACTGTAGGAGAGACCAGGGTGGTTGGAAGTGGGCGGGAGTAAAAGAGGAAAAAATAAATAATCCTGGGCCCAAGAAAATGTTCATTCTCCTCTTCCACATGAAAGATGCCACCTCTTTAGGCAGTCACATAGTTCTGAATTAGGTCAGGAAAAAAGGAGCTTCCTCATAGAAGATGTATGAGCCTAACCTAGGACTCATCTCCTGTCCCTATGCCAGTGAGACATCCAATGAATGACCTTACCCATGAGGATTAGAGTAAGCCTCTCTGTAGCCAGCATCCAGAACCTCTGCGGAAAGAACCATACGTGCTCAGGCATGGAAGAGGCAGCCTTAGTGAATCAGGTTACAAGCCTTAACTTTCCTTACACCCACACAGACATTTAAGATCCTTGAGTAAATAAATAAAAATTGTCAGACACAGAGATTGTGAAAATTTTAAAGGAGATAGGGAAAGCCAGGTAAAGTGAGCATTAACAGATTGCACCTATGCCTAAATACCCATTTTATCAGAGTAAAAGTAGACTCAAATGCATAATCTCAGGACTTTGGAGAAAAAGGACCCTCAGCTAGATCTCAGGTTTGTCAAATAGCTGGTCTCCAAAGGAGCTATCCACAGCACCATCCCATCTACATCGAAAGCTCTCTCTGATTCTATGGAGATTATATTACAGCCTCTCCCATAACTAAAGTGCACCCTCTTGACTTTGTTTCCTTCTAATAATCATATTGTGATTTATTTTCATATTGTAACAAGCGTCTGTAGAGGCCATTTTTTCCATCCCCTACTAAGCCTGGCTTTAACCTTTATCTACATACATTGTTTGCTTCGGGCAAGTCACAGATAGGTAACATCTATATCCTAACTGTGTTGCAAATTAAAGCTAGTTTTAGCTAAAGAGTCAGTATTTTCTGTTGCACATATGTAGATCTTAATAAGTTAGCAACCTTGCTATATTAACCTTGAATTTGGAAAATTCCCTTTTAAAGTTCTTGCCAAACATATGCTTTCTTTTTTTTTTCTTTTCTTTTCTCTCTTTTTTTTTTTTTTTTTTTTTTTAATGAGAGAAAGAAAGAAGAAGAAAGAAAAAAAGGGGAGAGACAACAGAATTCTTGCTCTATTGCCCAGGCTGGAATACAATCTAGGAATAGATATTAAAAACCTCTTTTATGCCGATAATTGTACTTAACAACAGAGACAGGAAGGAATAAGGGAAGAAAATAACAAACAAACAGCCAACCAATATTTCATTTAAGTCTGTGAAATGCTATGCAAATCTGAAGAGTGATTTACTTCCAATTATATAGTCACTTTCA
>CAUYLG010034368.1:0-31194 GCA_963573385.1 Cacajao melanocephalus
ATGACTATATATTAAAATAAAAAATATATTCTATTTTTATTTATACTATATTACATAATATATATTTTATTTATACTATATTATATAAATATTTATAATATATAATTTATAACATACTTTATAAATTATATATTATTTATATATTATATATTATATAATTTATAAAGTATATAAAAATATATAAAATATATAATTTATAAATTATAAAATACTATGTTTATAATATTATAAATTTCTTTTTTTTTTTGTGACAGAGACTCACTCTGTCACCAGGCACCAGGCTGGAGTGCAGTGGCACAACCTCGACTCACTGCAACCTCTGCCTCCCGGGTTCAAGCAATTCTCCTGCCTCAGCCTCCCGAGTAGCTGAGACTACAGGAGCGCGCCACCACACCCAGCTAATTTTTTGTATTTTTAGTAGAGACGGGGTTTCACCATGTTGGCCAGGATGGTCTCGATCTCTTGACCTTGTGATCCGTCCGCCTCGGCCTCCCAAAGTGCTGGGATTACAGGCGTGAGCCACCACGCCTGGCCAAATATTTTTTATTTATACTATATTATATAATTATTTATACTATATTATATAGTGTATGTATTATAGTATATACTATATATTATATACTATACATATACACATTATATACTATACATATACTATATTATATATGTATTATAGTATATACTATATAATATAGTATATACTATATACATATTATATACTATACATACACTTATATGTATTATAGTATATACTATATAATATAGTATAAATAATTATTTATATAATATAGTATAAGATTTTTTATTTATACTATATTATATACTATAACCAAATACTATAACCCAAATACATATCTATAACTATGTATAAATATATGCTATAATCCTTATATGTACACATACACACATAAAGTGTTGAATAACTAAGTAAATATATTGTGGTTAATGAGAAACCAAGTTTCTCACTTTCTGAGAAAAGGATTAAAAATAAGAAGAAAGGCTAGAAAAAATTCTGTGGCATTGAATTGGAGTCAAAGGTATCAGTATGAACTCCTGGTCTTTAATATATATGGAAATAGATACAAAAATAAATATAGAAGTGTGGGTGTATACATATAAATGTCAGCTCTGTCTGTCACAGTAACTAAAAGCAATTACACCTCAGTAGCAAGAAGCACACCTAGCCCCCAGATCTTGGTTTTTAAATCTCATTCTCCAATGAAAATCTTCCTTGGAGACATGATGACTCAAGCACTAGGGGAGAGAAAATGCAAGATAAGCCTGGAATATTTTGTGGTGCCAGAAAATAGAGACGTTCTCAGAAAATAATGTGGCATTCCAGAAGGACACAAGAACCAACCTGAAGGTACTCCTAAAAGCCAAATTTAGAACAATTTGAGAAACAAAGTAAGTAATTATAATAATGTATATACATAGAATTAAAAGCCCACAAGCCCATACTAATATAAAGCATTTTAGATAAATGAACAAGAGAGTGAGTGAGAAAGAGTAGACAGCTCTTCCTTATAGAATTCCAACTAAGAAAGAATCAAGAAATGCTAAAATTCATGGGCAAAACTTTAAGAAATGGGATGTTCAAATAGTCTCAAAGTATCTGCCCACAAGATACTAATTATAAAGGAAAAAAACCCCAGTAACTTTGCATAGGAAGATATCACCACTTTGTATTGAAAGACACCATCTTAATCAAGTGAACAAAGTTAACATCATCAGTAGTAACACAAACTGAAATAATGTATTTTCTAATATGATGCACTGAAAAGAGCACATCATCTCCATGGCATTATGGCATTCTGGCCAAAAACACAAAAACACAAATCACAATGAGAAAACATTCATACAAAACCATGTTAAATATCCTTCAATAAAACAATGGGTCAGTACTCATTAAAAATATCAAGATTATAAAGAACAAGAAAGTCTAAGAACTATTGTAGACTGGAAAAAATAAGGAGACAGGAAAATCAAATGCAGTGTGGGATCCTGGATAAGATTCTGAACCAGACCAAAAAAGACACTAGTGGGAAAACTGGTAAAACTCAAAGCCTGCAGATTAGTTAGTATTATATCAAGCTTAATTTCCTGGTTTTGATCATCACAGTATAGACACATAACATATTAACATTAGGAAATGAGTGAAAGGTATACAGAAATTCTCTGTATTTTTTGAAATTAGTTCAAAATAAAAAGCTTTTTTAAAAATCAAGCTGTATCATATATCCCACCTTGTGAGCAGAAAATTTTTGTTATGTGTCATCTTCAGGCTAACTAGAAAGTCTATTAAGCAGTAATAAAGGAAATCTCAAAAATGAACAGGTATAATTTACGAAATTTAAATTTTTCTTATTTCCTTGAGCAGTGGTTTGTAGTTCTCCTTGAAGAGGTCCTTCACTTCCCTTGTTGCAATCAATATTGTGAAAATGGCCATACTGCCCAAAGTAATTTATAGATTCAATGCTATTCCCATCAAGCCACCATTGACTTTCTTCTCAAAATTAGAAAAAAAAAATACTTTAAATTTCATATGGAACCAAATATATAATGAAGACACTCCTAAGCAAAATGAACAAAGCTGGAGGCATCATGCTACCTGACTTCAAACTATACTACAAGGCTATAGTAATCAAAACAGCATGGCACTGGTACCAAAACAGATATATAAACCAATGGAACAGAACAGGGTCCTCAAAAATAACACCATACATCTACAACCACCAGATCTTCGACAAACCTGACAAAAACAAGCAACGGGGAAAGGATTCCCTATTTAATAAATGGTGCTAGGAAAACTGGCTAGCCATATGCAGAAAACTGAAACTGGACCCCTTCCTTATACCTTATACAAAAATTAACTCAAGATGGATTAAATACTTAAATGTAAAACCTAAAACCATGAAAACCCTAGAAGAAAATCTAGGCAATACCATTCAGGACATAGGCATGGGCAAAGACTTCATGACTGAAACACCAAAAGCAATCACAGCAAAAGCCAAAATTGACAAATGAGACCTAATTAAACTAAAGAGCTTCTGCACAGCAAAAGAACTTAACATCAGAATGAACAGGCAACCTACAGAATGGGAGATGATTTTTGCAATCTATCCACCTGACAAAGTGCTAATATACAGAATCTATAAGAAATTTAAACAAATTTACAAGAAAAAACAACCCCACCAAAAGTGGGGATATGAACAGACACTTCTCAAAAGAAGACATTTATATAGCCAACAAACATAGGAAAAAAAGCTCATCATCACTGGTCATTAGAGAAATGCAAATCACAACCATGATGAGATACCATCTCACGCCAGTTAGAATGGTGACCGTTAAAAAGAAAACATCAGATGCTGGAGAGGATGTGAAGAAATAGGAATGCTTTTACACTGTTGGTGGGAGTATAAATTAGTTTAATCATTGTGGAAGACAGTGTGGCAATTCCTCAAGGATCCAGAACTAGAAATACTATTTGACCCATTACAGGGCATATACCCAAAGGATTATAAATCATTCCACTATAAAGACATATGTACGTGTGTGTTTATTGCAGCACTATTTACAATAGCAAAGACTTGGAACCAATGCAAATGCCCATCAGTGACAGACTGGATAAAGAAAACGTGGCACGTATACACCACGGAATGCTATGCAGCCATAAAAAAGGATGAGTTCATGTCCTTTTTGGGACATGGATGAAGCTGGAAGCCATCATTCTCAGCAAACTAACATAGGAACAGAAAACCAAACACTACATGTTCTCACTCATAAGTGGGAGTTGAACAATGAGAACACATGGTCAAGGGGAGGGGAGCATCACACACTGGGGCCTGTCGGGTGGTAGGGGTCAAGGAGAGGGGTAGCATTAGGAGAAATAATGTAGATGACAGGTTGATTGGTACAGCATACCACCATGGCACGTGTATACCTATGTAATAAGCCTGCACATGTATCCCAGAACTTGAAGTATAATAATTAAAAAAAGTGGGCAAAAACAAAAGAAAAGAAAAAGAATATATATACAACAAAGACCTAATATTTTAGGCTTGCAAAGGCAAATATTTTATTATTTGGTCTTTACAGAAAAAGTTTTCTAACCACTGCTTTATAGCAAAAATAGTATTGTAGATGTGGAATTTATTGATATAGCAGAGGGTTTTTTAGTAACTAATAAGACTTAAGCAAGATAAATACAACTTTCACCAACATGTAGTATGCATGCTAATATAGCTTTCTTTGCAAGCATCTTAATATGATTGCTTATATTACTCCACACACCTCTCAAAAAAAATCTTAATACCTATTCTTCCTTTTATATCCTCCGTATCCGTTAATAGTGTCACCTTCCCAACTCTCCACTGCCCCATACTGTGTGTGTGCTACCATTTCCCTTACCTTCCAGACACAGGTGGTCACCAGTCATTTTTGTTAAGACATCAGTAGATCATCTTGCCTCCATTTCCTTGGTTACTTTCTTCATCAGATACTCCTTGCAGTAAACAGGTCTCTCTGGCTGTGGTCCTACTCCCTCAATAGAGGTCAATACGTGAGGGAGAATGTATCAACAAATTGTACAGTCAATTGAGTGATGATAGGTGCTAGGTATATGTTCTGTGTAAAATTACTTCGTTTGAATTCTGTGGTGATAGAGTTAATATGAACAATAATATTTTGTTATTTTATATCCAGGTTATGAAAACCAGGCTGGCTGTAGGCAAAACTGGACAATACTCTGGAATATATGATTGTGCCAAGAAGATTTTGAAACATGAAGGCTTGGGAGCTTTTTACAAAGGTTATGTTCCCAATTTATTAGGTATCATACCTTATGCAGGCATAGATCTTGCTGTATATGAGGTGAGTTTATAGCAATCTTTTGAATCTGAAAATGCAGTTAAATAGCTCTTGTTAGAATTTGACTTTATATGAAGAAGTAGATATAACCCAGAAAACAGTTTGTGACCAGAAGTAAATTCAACATGTGTTATTTGAACTTTCAAGTAACTTAAGTGTGAATATGCATCGGGGTCACTTTTGTATTAGATTTCCTTGGGAATTGCTTTTGTTAATGAAGAGTAAACTAAAGGTTAGGTATAGTTGTTCACCTTAAAAGGTGATTCTAGTGATTGTTCTCAGGGAAGACACAATAAGCAAATAAGTTCCATTGTTTTGGATCTGCAAAAATCTGACATTAAGCCAAGTGACTAATGTGACTAACGTGAATAATACAGTTGGTTACTCATGTGAGTCATACAAGGAATAAAAGAATACAAATCTTGGATCAGCCCTGCCATCTAAATCATTTAATAATTTATGAATCTTAGAAACATGTATTGAGCACACACTATGCAAACCACTGGGTTAGACACTGGATCTAGGGATTTAAAGGACTCACTGTGTGCCTTGAGGAAACTGAAGGTCTGGTGGGGGAGACAGACAAACGACTAAAACTCAGTGTGGTTAGCTAGGCTGCCATGGACATGAGCCAGGGCGCATGCTAGGATGGGACCCAAGCTATGGCACACAGGAAGTGGGGAATGTGTAATGAAAAGAAGACTTTTTGTTAAGGAGCTTCATTGAGATTTAGTTCATATTCCCTACATTTCACTCATTTGAAATGTATAAGCAAATGGTTCTTGGCTTCTTAAATAATTTTTAAGATTATGATAAAATATAAAATTTGCCATTTTACTCACTTCTAAGTGTGCCGTTCAGTGGCATTAATTATATTCACAATATTGTGCAGCCCTCAACACTATTTCCAAATCCTTTTCCTCACTCCAAACAGAAACACCTTAACCTTTAAGAAACAATTTCCTATCCTCCCTAACCCAAACCCTTGGTGACCTCTAATCTGCTTTGTGTCTCTAGGAATTTACCCATTCAAGGTATCTTTTAAGTAGAAACGTACAGTATTTTTCCTTTTGTGTCTGATTTATTTTTCTTAGCATAATGTCTTTAAGGCTTGTTCATGTTGTAGCGTGTATCAGAACTTCATTTCTTTTAATGGCTGAATCATATTCCATTGTGTGTATACACCGTATTTTGTTTAGTCCTTCATCTGTTGAGGAACATTTGGATTGTTTCTACTTTTTGAATGTTGTGAATAATGCTGCAGTGAACATTGGCATCTACATATCTGTTCAAGTCTGTGCCTTCAATTCCTTTGGGTATTTACCTCGGAATGGAATTGCTAGCCATGTGGTCATTCTGTGTTTAGCTTTTAGGAACTATCAGACTGTTTTCCCTAGTGGCTGCACCATTTTACATTCTCATCAGCAACATACAAAGGTTCCAGTTTTTCCCGGTCCTTACTAACATTTAATTTCCTTTTTAAAAAAGCTTATTTTTATTATAGCTATCCTCTTAGGTGTGAAGTGGTATCATGGTTTAGGACTTTACTTCTTGTGCTGAGTTTTTTTAGTTATGATTAAAAACACGTAACAAAGTTTATGATTTTAACCATTTAAAAATATATAGTACAGTAGTGTTAACTGTTTGTGGTTTGTTGTGCAACAGATCTCCAGAACTTTTTTACCTTGCAAAACTTAAACTCATTGAACAACAGCTCCCAATTTCCCCTTCACCCCAGCACTGTGTAAGCTACTTTCTCTGTTGTAAGTTTGACTACATTAAATACCCCATATAAGTGAAATAGTGTGGTATGTCTGTTTCTGCAACTGGCTTATTTCATGTAACATAATTTCCTCAAGATTCATCCATGTGATAGCATGGGACAGGATTTTTTTTTTTCATTTTTAAGGCTGAATAATATTTTGTTGGGTGTATATATATATATATATATATATATATATATATATCACATTTTTTTTATTCATCTGTTGATGGACATTTAGTTGTTTCTATATCATGGCTATTGTGAATAGTGCTGCAGTGAACACGGTTATGCAAATATCTCTTCAAGATAATGTTTTCAGTTCTTTTTGACATATACTCAGAAGTGGAATTTCTAGGTCAGATGGCAATTCTATTTTTAAGTTTTTGAGGAACCTCCTTGTCATTTTTCATAGTGAATTTCCTTTTTTCTTTTTAACATTCCTATCAACGTACACCAAGACTGTAATTTCTCCACGTCCTCCCCAACACTGTTGAATGGGGTAGTGAAGTCTCCTACTATTATTGTGTTGCTGTTTGTCCTCCCTTCAGTTCTATTAATGTTTGCTACATATATCTAGGAGCTTAATATTAGGACCACATATAGTTATAATTATTATGTCTTACTGGTAAAGTGACCTTTTTATTATTATATAATATCTATCTTTGTCTCTTGTGACAGTGTGTGTCTGAAAGTCTATTTTTTCTGATGTAAATGTGGCCACCCCGTTCTCTTTGGGTTCCTGTTTTTATGGAATATCTTTTTCCATCCTTTCACTTTCAGCTTATGTGTGTCCTTAGATCTAAAGGGAGTCTCGTAGACAAGGTATAATGCATTCTGTATGTGTTATTCACTCAGCAATTTATATTTTTTAATTGAGGGATTTAATCCATTTACATTTAAAGCAATTACTGACAAGGAAGGGGTTACTGTTGTCATGTGGCTAGCTGCCTTTTAGTTTTTTCCTGTGGCTTTTTTGTCTTTCCTTTTCTTCCTGGATTATTTTTTTTTTTTTTTTTTTTTTGTAGTGACATGTTTTGATTCCCTTTTCATTTCCATTTATGTGCATTCTATAGATACTATCTTTGTGGTTACCACTGTAACTACATAAAATATACCAAAGTTAGAGCAATCTGTTTTAAACTGTTTACAACTTAACTTCAGTGGCATATAAAACTCTGTTCCTTTACATCTTTCACCTCCTCCCTACCAACTTTGTGTCTTTGGATATTGCATATCCTTAACATAGATTTATAGTTATTTTTTATGCTTCTCTTCTTTAAATTCTGTTTAAATATTGTTTTTGAAATTTAGATTTTAAAGTTATTTATATACCTTCATTACAATACTATAGAATTTTATAATATTCTAAAAATTGACCTTTACCATGGAGCTTCCTGTTTTCATATGGTTTTGTGTTGCTATTTATCAACCTTTTGTTTCTCCTTTCAGCCTTTCTTTTAGGGCCGGTCTAGTGGTGATAAACTGTATCAGCTTTTGTTTGGGACAGTCTTAATTTCTCCTTTGTTTTTGAAGGGCAGTTTTGCCCATATAGTATTTTTGTTTGGCAGTGTTTTTGAATTTCAAAACATAGAATATAACATTCCACTTCCTTCTAACCTGCAAGATTTCCATTGAGAAATGCACTCAATGGATTTTTTAATACATTGAGATAATTTTTTAATTCTGTCCTGTATGATTGAGAATTTTTAGTCTTTTTTTTTTTTTTTTTTTAGTTGGAGTCTGTATTTCTCAGGCTGGAGTGCAGTGGCGCAATCTTGGCTCACTGCAACCTCTGCCTCCCGGGTTCAAGCAATTCTCCTGCCTCAGCTTCCTGAGTAGCTGGGATTATAAGTGTACACCACCACGCCTGGCTAAATTTGTGTGTTTTAGTAGAGACAGGGTTTCACCATGTTGCCCAGGCTGATCATGAACTCCTGAGCTCAGGCAATCTGCCCATGTTTGCCTCCCAAAGTGCTAGGATTACTAGTCTTATAACATATTAACATGTATTTTATACTTAAAATATCTTATGTTTAAAAGTTGATTATCATATATATTTTGTACAGAAACCTAGAGTAATAGAGAATAAAGCATGTCCTTTTGATCAGCATGCCTGGTTCTCAGTCCTTCTTAAAAAACTCTGCTGAGACGAATTTTCCTCATTTCTAAAATCAGAATAATAGATTTATGTCAGAGTTTTTGTAAGACACAAAAGAAATATATGTAAAGTGTAAAATGAGATACAGTTAGTAGAATTATTTCATTAATGTTCACCATGAGAGGTGTTCTTTAGATCCTGTGGCATTTGGTATGCAGTTCACGTTTGGTTAGAAGAACATGAGTAACTGGTGCAAGCCTCCTATGTTCTGCATCCTCAGGGGCCTCCTACATCTCCACAGAGCCACTGATTCCTACAGTGCCTGCTGCTTCTGTGAACCTGCAGCCCCATCGTGCAGAAATGGGGCTTCTCATGAGGTTGAGAATAGCTGTGAAAGTGTTTACATCGAGTGAAGTTGTAGAGTTCGTTGTTCATTATTTTTCTTCTTTATCTGGCAGCTCTTGAAGTCCTATTGGCTGGATAATTTTGCAAAAGACTCTGTAAATCCTGGAGTCATGGTGTTGCTGGGATGTGGTGCCTTATCCAGCACCTGTGGTCAGCTGGCCAGCTACCCATTGGCTTTGGTGAGAACTCGCATGCAGGCTCAAGGTGAGTTTTTGATGACAGAACCACACCAGTAAAAGTGCTGCACTAGTAACATACTTTCAGAACTCCAAGTTCTACTAAGGTGGTATTTCTCAACCTTTTTTTCATTATTGCCTCCTTAAGGAATCTTTTCAGAAATTATTTTTCTAAATGCTCCCTCATCATGAAATTTTACTGTGACAGAAGCATTGCATAGGTACTGTATGCATATATATGCCTTATACATAAACAGAGTAAGACTTTTTTTAACCGTATTACATGCATGTTTTAAGAGTATAAGCTTTGGTATCTGATGGATTTGGGTTTAGATCCTTGACTCAGACTTCTTGGGGTTTTTAATGGGAATGAAAATTGTACAGCGTTGTAAGAATTACCGACAATATAAATAAAGCATCTGGCATTTGTTAAATTCTTGGTAAATAGTGGCTGGAATCATTTTTTAGTGTCGCTTGGACCCCACGAGTTTTGAGCTGTGATTCCTCCTCAGTGTGACACTGTTGGCTTTGATGACACTGTACGTCTGTGTCCTGGTTGTTCTGCCGGCCTATTGATAACTTTTACCATTTGCTGGCTTTTATTGCTGTGCCCACTCTATTAAAGTATGAATTCGAGTGCCTTTATTTTCTCTCTATGCTTTCTCTGGTCAGTGTCATCCACTGTTGTTTTTTTAAATAGCACATCTTGGGCATCTACAGCTCCCTCCCCAACCTCCCTTCCAAGTGACACCCACAGCTCCCCCAAGCAGTCAGTCATTAATTGGGGAAATACTCCGTGAGCCATTGTCCCGTTCTAGACACTGCCAGATGCTAGGGGTAGAGCAGTCAGCAAGTCAAATGTGGCCCTGCCGGTGTAGAGTAGAGAAGATGTGTGACCAGCCAGTAAACAACCTGGTTAAACCAACTCCCCTATGTTAGGGGAGCACAGAGCGAGGCGCTGTAACCTGACTTGGGAGCTGCAGAACATTGTCTGTGAAGCTGAGACTAGAAAGATGAGTGGGAGTTAGCTGGGCATAGGACAGTGGAGCAGGAAAAGAAACCATTCCAGCTGAGGGAAAGCGTGTGTGAAGACCCTGAGGTAGGCACCAACGTGGAGTATTTGAAGAGCTAAGAGACAGTCATGGCTGCAGAGAAAAACACAAAGTAGTGAACTACATGTTTCTTGTGTATGCTCTCATTTCACCATCATAACCATCTTGGGGCTGGGAATGCTAATATTATCCCCACTTTTAGGATGAGTAATGGGGCAGAGAGAGATTAACTCCCGCAAGATTATGCCTGTGGTTAAATAGTGGGACTGTAATTCAGGTGCATGCAGTCTAATTCCAACCCTCCTGTCTGCCAGTTCCGATCCAGACCTTTGCATGGCTGAAAGGTTGTCATTTCTGACCTCAGAGTCTGATCATTTTACATCTGTTCAGACATCTTTGCAACCTTTTTGTGTCTTCAAAGTAAATTCCAAAGTTCTTAGTGGGAATTTCGAAGCCTTTAATAATCTGGCCCCACTTTATTCACTATCTGTGTCATAACCACATAAAACAATCAGCTGTGTGTTTATAGCACATGGTGCTCCTCCCCTTGTCTTGCTTGTGCCAGCGACACTGGATTTCGCGTCCTCTTCTTGCTTGTTGAGGTGATTTCCGAGGCCCAGGTCCCTGTGCTTTTCCCAAGCTTCCCAGAGCTGCTTCCATACTTCCCTCACTTCGCAAGATTTAACTGTTCTCTCTTCAGTGCTTGGCTAGTAAGAAGGAGGCAGCAGCAGTTATACCAGCTTTGGAGTCACACAGACCATTGGATCTCAGCCCTAACATTTTCTGCTTAGGTTTTTTAGTACAAATTTCCCCCTCTTTCTAAGCCTTCAATTGCTCACTTATAAAATTGGTATAATATTTACCTTGCAGGATTGGCATGGAAGGTAATTAACCCAGTATTTAGAACATAGCAATTAATAAATAACTGTTGTTACCATCATTATTATAGTTAGAACACTCATTGTTAGGTGCTGAACAAAGAGAATCTAAGAGGGTATTTTCTTGGGCTCCTTGGAGTACATTGTATTCTTTTATTGTATTCTAGAATATCATTCTGAAACATAATTGTTTATTGTAATAATAATGAAATACACTTGAATATTAAATTAGCCTGGCCTCTTTTTTTATTTTTTAGCCATGTTAGAAGGTTCCCCACAGCTGAACATGGTGGGCCTCTTTCGACGAATCATTTCCAAAGAAGGAATACCAGGACTTTACAGAGGCATCACCCCAAACTTCATGAAGGTGCTCCCTGCTGTAGGCATCAGTTATGTGGTTTATGAAAATATGAAGCAAACTTTAGGAGTTACCCAGAAATGATGTTGCATTTTTTTGCTTTAGCATGATAATTGAAACCTTCAACAATCCCTGGAGTGACTTTGTTCTCCTCGAATTGAAACCAGTCTATGGCCAAAGAAACTGTATTTCTTTCACAAAAGGGAAGATGATAACAATGCAACTCTTCGGCTCAATTATATGTACACAGAAATGTTAAAAATCATAGTTTTAATACGTTTTGAAAAGGCCACACAGTTATACTTTATCTGTTCTTAATAGTCCTTCTGCAAATCTCTGCCCTGAATCCGAAATCTGAAAATGTACTTGCTTAAACAAAATTTGTTTTGTGTGGGTAAGTTATGAATCATTAATCTTTATTTTGGGCGGTTCACGTTTATGCCAGTTCCTTTATACTTAAATGTCTTGTTTTATATATTTTGAATATCTTTAAAGATTTCTTTAAATTTCCTTGTAGAACCATTAATAGAAAATGATTACATCTAAAATATACCTTACAGCAAAAGCATCCAAGTAAGTGTAGGGTTTATGTCCTTATTTTTCTTTCAGCTGAATAGGAATGAACACAGTGGTGGAGTTTCTAAAGAGAATTGATGAAATTATCTTTATTTCAGTGGGCGCTTTTCCATTTTACATGTACCATTATTTGGTTCCTGGAGTTATACACTAATTTTCAGTATATTACTGTTAAATTATCCACACAAGACAACTTAATTGAAAGATTCTGTTCTGCCGTTGCTTTGCGGAAAAGCAGCAGGAAACAAAATCCTTTGACTCGTAACAGCTTCTGAAGAGCGTCTTTTTTCCTTTGCCCTTTGTTTCCTACTTTTTAAATCAGATTCCATTTTAATCAGGAAGACTTCTTGGGACCATTCTTAGTAACCTGAAATTTCTTTTGAAATTACATGAAGTGAGTTGATCATGAGCAAATGACGTGCTTATTTCTCCCTCATTGTTGAATATCTTTGAACTTACTGTTCTCAATTTAGACAGCATAATGGTGAGAGATACATATTAGTAGTATGTATTACTCATATATATTAGATACCTACATTTAAATGAAAGGCCCAATTTGTAAACATATACATTCATATTCTTTCTTGCTCCAAGTTTTAGGAACATGTTATGATATAGGAGACTTAATTTATAATAATGATAGCACTTTTAAATTTTACTAAAGCTATTTTTGTAGTCAACTATCTTTTCTTATTTGTGTGATTAGAACTTAGAAAAATATTTACTAATTGAAGTTATTGTCACTTTTTAATTTAGTTCTTAAATTCATTTGACTTCTAATAATAATTTCTGTTATAAATTGCCAGCATTTTAATGAAAATCTAATGACATAATAGGCATTTTTTTTATTTGAACCTACCTCTTTTATTTTCTGAACCAAAGAGAAAGATGAACTGGTGTTTGTGAAGCATTTTCAAAAATGTAGTTTCATTTATATTAGTTATGTTAGATAAATGTCTCAGTATTTTTATAATATGATAAGCCTAGAATTCTACCTTAAGGGTTGTTTATACCTTTGAATAATATATAAAATGACAATATTAAGGTACATGATCAGCTCTATTTTTATTCATAAAAATTATGGAAATGAATAATTTTACTAACAGTTTTGAAATTTCAAACTTCTGGAAAATAAGAAAATATTCATTGTTCATTTTGAATTTAAATTGTTCCCTATTTAACATTTGTAAGGCATGAATGTGATTTGTCTGTACATCTTGTATCTTTTCCAAAAAATGATTCTGTATCTTTTGGAAAAAAGCTGAGAGTTGAAGATAGTTTATTTCTGGCATTACTGAATATTTACTTGCAATTTGTATCAAAAATATATATTTGTTTTTAAAATGACTTGTTTTCCAAGTTTTATTTTTTTAGAGAAAATTCTTAAGACTCAGTTTCATAATTTTAAAAAACGTATAAATAAAGCAAAAATTGCGTCCTACAGCTTAGATAGCTTAGGCCTTTACCACCAGTTTGATCCACGTTTTTTACGTCTGGCTTCATGTATTCCAAATATTTTGGCCCTTCCTGAGCATCCTTAGTAGATATTGTTTGTATGATGCATTTTTGGCACAAGATGATATTTTTTGTGATATCAGAATTCTACATTTACCAATTTGAGTTACAGCCCTGGGGTTCACAGTGCCGGGGGGACCCAGAGCTGCAGGATTGGCCTGGCTCATCTTGCCATGGCATATCAGTTTGTCTTGAAATTGTAGGGAAAAAACTCTTAAGTTCACTGGTAAGTAATTTTCAAAAATTTTACAATGTAGATTACAAATGCAACATTTGATATAAAAAATAAAACATAAGACTGCAGAGAAATTCTGCATTTCAACTCCAGTACTTCCCAGACTTCAGAAAAGCTTATCAGTTATTTCAGTAAGCTTCTCACTTACCTGGGTATCCAACAGGTGAGATGGCTGTAGCAGACATTGGCAGTTCCCTGCCCACACACCTGTCCCTGACTACAACTGCACAAGGCAGCTCTGTGCAATTGCCAGCATCTGCTCCTCTGTTCCCAGGGACCCTTCGTAAGAAAAACGCTGCCTGATTTGTTTCTTGCCTATTAGTCTTGTCTCCTGGTCAAGAGAGTAAATTCATACAAACAGATTGTATTCTACAGTATTTTGTCTTTGAGCTTGACATTAGGTTGCATTTGTAAAAGCATGGCATGGCTTCCTTATCCCCTAATAGAAACTTTGCCAGCCCTTTTGTTCTCATGGAACTTTCTTGTTTGAGAATAGCACCAAAGGAGTAACGATATTGTGGGGGGTGCAACCCTCCCTTGGCATATCCCCTCATTAGGAGACATGTGGAGTGGTCTGAAGTCATTCAGGCTACTCTCTGGGAGAGCACATCCTAAAATGTTCTCCCAGCCCAGCCCCTTCCACCGTGCTCAAGTCCAAGCTGCCCAGCTCAGACCACTGCTACTCTCTGACCACAGTATAAACAAAGATGATTGTCAGTGGGCTCCAAAGTCCTATACTGAGACACTCAGCCACAGCCACTAACCCCAGGCCACTTCAGCATTTATTCTACCAGCATTCACTCACTCATTTGTTCTTGCAGTGAGTATTTGTTAGGCACCTGTTATGGCTTGGCTTTGTCCCCACCCAAATCTCATCTCGAATTGTAACTCCCACAATACCCGCGTGTTGTGGGAGGAACTGGTGGGAGGTGATTGAATTACAGGAGTGGGTCTTTCCTGAATTGTTTTCATGATAGTGAATGAGTCTCATGAGAGCTGATGGTTTTAAAATTGGGAGATTCCCTGCACAAGCTCTCTCTCTCTTTGCTGCCATCCATGTAAGGCAACACTTGCTCCTCCTTGCCTTCCGCCATGATTGTGAGGCTTCCCCAGCCACATGGAACTGTAAGTCCAATTAAACCTTTTTCTTTTGTAAATTGCTCAGTCTTGGATGTGTCTTTATCAACAACATGAAAATGGACTAATGCAGTAAATTGGTACCAGTAGAGTGGGGCACTGCTGAAAAGATACCTGAAAATGGAAAAGTGACTTTGGAACTGGGAAACAGGCAGAGATTGGAACAGATTGGAGGGCTCACAAGAAGACAGGAAAATATGGGAAAGTTTGGAACTTCCTAGAGACTTGTTGAATGGCTTTGCCCAAAATGCTGATAGTGATATGGGTAATAAAATCCAGGCTGAGGTGGTTTAGGATGGAGATGAGGAACTTTTTAGGAACTGAAGCAAAGATGACTCTTGTTACATTTTAGCAAAGAGACTGGGGGCATTTTGCCTCAGCCCTAGAGAGTTGTGAAACTTTGAACCTGAGACAGATGATTTAGGGTATCTAGCAGAAAAAATTTCTAAGCAGCAAAGCCTTCAAGAGGTGAATTTGGTATTGTTAAAGGCATTCAGTTTTATAAGGGAAGCAGAGCATAAAAGTTTGGAAAATTTGCAGCCTGACTCTGCGACAGAAAAGAAAATCTATTTTCTGGGGAGAAATTCGATCTGGTTGTAGGAATTTGCATAAGTAGCAAGGAGCCGTTAATGTTAATCCCCAAAACCATGGGGAAAATGTCTCCAGGACATGTCAGATGGCAGCCCCTCCATCACAGGCCTGGAGGCCCAGGAGGAAAAAGTGATCTCATGTGCCAGGCCCAGAGTCCTCATGCTGTGAGCAGCCTAGGGACTTAGTGCGCTGTGTCCCAGCCATGGCTGAAAAGGGTCAATGTACAGCTCGGGCGTCAGAGGGTGGAATTTCAACCCTTGGCACCTTCCCTGTGGTGTTGAGCCTGTGGGTGCAAAGAAGTCAAGAATTGAGGTTTGGGAACCTTCACCTTGATTTCAAAAGATGTATGGAAATACCTGGGTGCCCAGCCAAGAGTTTGCTGCCAGGGCGGGGCCCTCATGGAAAACCTCTGCTAAGGCAGTGCAAAAGAGAAATGTGGGGTTGAAGCCCTCACACAGAGTCCCTACTGGGGCACTGCCCAGTGGAGCTGTGAAAAGCGGGCCACCATCCTCCAGACTCCAGAATGGTAGATCCACAGACAGCTTGCACCATGTGCCTGGAAAAGCTGCAGACACTCAACGCCAGCCCTTGAAAGCAGCTGGGAGGAAGGCTGTACCCTGCAAAACCCACAGGGGCAGAGCTGCCCAAGATCAAGGGAACCCACCTCTTGGATCAGTGTGACCTGAATGTGAGACTGAATGGAGTCAAATGAGATCATTTTAGAACTTCTAAAATTTGACTGCCCTGCTGGATTTTGGACTTGCATGGGCCCTTTGTTTTGGCCAATTTCTCCCATGTGGAACACCTGTATTTACCCAGGACCTGTACTCCCACTGTATCTGTACTTTTGATTTGAGAGGCTCATGGGTGGAAGGGACATGCCTTGTCTCAGATGAGACTTTGGACTGTGGACTTTTGGGTTAGTGATGAAATGAGTTAAGACTTTGGGGGACTGTTGGAGGTGTGATTGGTTTTGAAATGTGAGGACATGAAATTTGGAGGGGCCAGGGTTGGAATGATACAGATTGGCTGTTTCACCACCCAAATCTCAACTTGAATTGTGTCTCCCAGAATTCCCACATGTTGTGGAAAGGACCCAAGGGGGAGATAATTGAATCATGGGGGCGGGTGTTTCCTGTGCTATTCTCATGCTAGTGAATAAGTCTCATAAGATCTGATGGGCTTGTCAGGGTTTTCAGCTTTTGAGTCTTCCTCATTTTCTCTTGCCACCACCATGTAAGAAGTGCCTTTCGCCTTCAGCCATGATTCTGATGCCTCCTCTGCCATGTGGAACTCTAAGTCCAGTGAAACCTGTTTTTCCCCAGTCTCAGGTATTTCTTTATCAGCAGCATGAAAATGGACTAATACAGCACCCAGTGTGGGCTGAGGTCATAACATTGAATAAAAGACTCAGTACTTCTTATCTAGTGGGGAGAGACAGACACACTAAGTAAAATATGTAGTGTGTCAGATGCTGCTCAGTGCAGAAGGCAGAGCTGGGGCTGTGGCCAGAGCTGCAGTTTTACATAGAGAGATAGAGAAGGCCTTACTAAGGAGGTGCTGTTTGAAGGTGGTGCAGGAATGCGCTATACTGAGTCTGGGAAGAGCATCCAGGCAGCAGAGGGAAGCAGGTGCAGTGGCCGCAGGAGTGGGGAGCCAGAAGGAGGCCCATGTGGCTACAGGGGAGGAAGCCCAGGGAGACAGCAATCCAGGAAGCAGAGGGGACCCTGAGGGAGCCACATCATCGGACATTTCTCCATTTCTTGCTTTCTAGTGCTGCAAGAGCGGCAGTTTCTTAAAAGTGTTCCCTAAGTAAGATTCAAATGTCTCTCCTCAGGGGATGGTAGTGTCATTGGAAATGATGGAAAATGCCCCAGTTTCTGGGAACTGCCATGTCCATCACAGGCGGAATAGTTTTCCCTACCGCTATCTGCACACATGGGCCCATTCCCCAGGTAGCATGTCTATTGGCTTCTCTCTGCCTCTCCTTCTCCAGGGAGAATTGTAATTTTTTAAAAGAGAATTAACTTAGAAACCTTAAAATCTTTCTAGGTATTTTCTAAGAATTACAGAAGATGTTATCTAGCAAACTAACAAGGCTACAAGTCATTTCCTTCTCTGATTATCTTGTATCTGTGCAGGGTTTGTTTGTTTCTTTGTTTTTAATTTACACAAGTTTTGCAATGTTGGGAACAATCCTTTTATTTGATTCTTTGTTTTGTGTTCATTGATATTATCCTGTTTTAAATTCATTTCCACAAAGTCAAGATAACCCTAACAAACAAGTGATTTGTATTTTGTTACTCCAGAAAGAGAGGCTGGTTTGTCCAGGGCTTTAACAGCTTTCTAAAGTACCCTTCGAATCTAAAGTTATCACAGACTCCTGGTTTTCCCTAGTCAGTATGAGTTTACGCTCATCTCATTACACTGGTTCTAGCACCAGTCTCAGCCATGGGCTCAGGATAAAGTGGCCTGAGTCACAGCACCTGTAATCAGTGCCTTCTGTAGCTGTGCAGTACCCAGCCAGTCTTTGCCATACGGCAGGGGGGTCACCACATCAATCTTAGTGCAGCATATGTGATGGTAAAAAAAAAAAAAAAAAAAGTGTGGTATTTTCTTATTTTATTTACATCAAGTTAAGTCCAGCTCCTTAACCACTCAGTGTTGTGCCAGTGATCTGAGGTGTTGGTCCCTTTGGACACTGGCCACGGTCTACACCAGTCACTTGTGAGACACCCTTTGTTCCAGCCTGCATGGTCCCTTGGTTCCAGCAGTTGTGCCATGCTTGGAATGGGAACAGTTGGGAAGACATGGAGCATCTGTGTCTGGGGTCTGGCCTTTCTATTTTGAAAGGGCGAGGAGTGGAATGTGAGGAGATCCACATCTCCCTTAGCCTTGGGACCCACTAACCTTTGTCTTCTTCCCAACCTCTGACCCACCTCTTTGCTCTTAAAAGTATCCCTCTCCTCTTCCCTCTGAGGCTCCTGTCATCCTCTTTGCAGGTAGCTGTGGTGTTTGCAAAAGACTGAAAAGCCTTTGTTCAAAAGTGACTTCTGATTCCTACTTTAAAAAATCACCAAGGGAAGGAAAGGCCTGACTCCTGCCATGAAATAAGACAAAAGGGAAAATATACGGAAGTAAATACAAATTAGCAGTTTACTCTGTTATCTTGCCACAGGCTCTCAAATTCCCTCCTGTTTCCTGGTACTCTGTCTCAGGAGTAAGCCTTGTGCCTTACAGCAGTAGGCTCTGCACATAGAAGGAGATTGTTGTTTTGTTTTAACATAAACAGATTATTATACCTATGAATCTCCAAGTTCCCACAACTATATTGATATGTGGCAATGTAGTTTCACAACCAGACAGTTCAATAAACAGTGTCCAGGTTGAAGAGTCAACTACATAATTAAAATTCAACACTTTTCAGTGGCCTGGGGAGGAGATGGGAAGCATGGGAGAGGGCAAAATTAGTTGGAATGCTGAAAAGAATGATAAGGTGACTGGGAGTCTCGAGCTGTTTCTAAATCTGTTTTGGTTTTGGATGTGTTCATGAATATTAGTGCAAGCTCTTGGAAGACTTGGCTGATAAAGCTGCAAATGCAGAATTAGAGGTAAAACTGATGAGCCAGGTGCTTGAGTTTCTAAGTAGAAGAATCCAGTGGAATTCTACTAGAAGATGAGGAACATGGTTTAAAGCTCATCCTTTAGTGATCTTTGTTTTTCTTCTGATTTTATTCCCTTCCCGCTTTCCTCTTTGTAAAGATGTTCCCCCCTTAAGATGTATGGGGAAATGTTCTACAAGGTAATGAAGCTACATTAAGGCAAATAACAAGTCAGTAAATGAATGAAGACTTTTGCTGGCGTTTGAAAATTTAGCTATTTTATATGTATGTTTTCTTTGACTAGTAAAAATGTATGACTGTTGTTTTAGGGAATTCCAACCAGAGATTGTGGGAGACTTTCTTTACTTTGCTTTTGCCAAGCCTTAATAACTCACTTACTCTTTCTATAAGGCAGTGAGAGACATTGGTCAAATGGGTTGTTCAACAATGTTCTTTCTATTTTATTCTATTTTATTCAAATCTTTCTATTTTTTTCATGGTACCATTGATATCATCAACACTTTATTGAGTGTAATTGGATTAATTATAATTGATCACAATAAACTGCACATACTTAAATTATATCAATTCATAAGTTTTGACATATGTGTATACCCATGAACACAAGATGGTGAACGTATCAGCATGCCTAAGTTTCTGAGTACATTAGGAAACCACTGAGTGCTTTCTTTCTGTCACTATAGATTCATTTTTATTTCCCAGAATTTTATGTAAATGTCTAGCTTCTTTCCGTCTGCAAAGTTAATCAGAGTTCTCTATGTTGCTGCGTGTCTCAATAGTTCATTCTTTGTTTTGCAGAGTAGTATTCCCTTGCAGGAATATTCCACAGTATGATGCAAGGCCCTGCAGAGAAATTCTACATAGAAAGGGTCTCCATGGGGCCAGGGATGGTGGCTCGTACCTGTTAACCCAGCACTTTGGGAGGCCGAGGTGGGCAGATCACGAGCTCAGGAGATAGAGACCATCCTGGCCAACATGGTGAAACTCTGTCTCTACTAAAAATACAAAAATTAGCTGGGCATGGTGGTGCACACCTGTAATCCAGCTACTTGGGAGGCTGAGGCATGAGAATTGCTTGAACCCGGGAAGCAGAGGTTGCAGTGAGCCAAGTTTGCACCACTGCACTCCATCCTGGTGACAGAGCGAGACTCTGTTTCAAAAAAGTAAAAAAAAAAAAAAGACGACAAAAAAAAGAAAGGGTCTCCATGGAATACTTGATCCCTAATTGGAAGAAGAGGTCAAGGAAAAACACCAATGTGAAACAAGGGCAAAAGGTGCGAGAAAATTAAAAGGCAGTTAATAACTTCAGGAAAAATTTAAAAAGCTCTAATATAAAAGAAATGTGGCCGGGTGTGGTGGCTCACACCTATATAATCCCAGCACTTTGAGAAGCTGAGGTGGGCAGATCACTTGAAGCTTGGAGTTTGAGATCAGCCTGGGTAACATAGCAAAACCCCATCTGTACAAAAAATACAAAAATTAGCTGGGCATGGTGGCCTTTGCCTGTAGTCCCAGCTATTGAGGGGAGGGCAATTAAGGTGGGAGGATTGCTTGAGCCTGGGAAGTCAGGCTGCAGTGAACTGTGATTGCACCACCGCACTCCAGCCTGGGCAACAGAGTGAGACCCTGCCTCAAAAAAAGCAAAAAGAAATGTAATTATAGTGAACATTAGCTCGGCAGTGAAAAATACTACACAGTCACATTATCAATGTGCTTTCAAAATCAAACTGTAGGCCTAAATATAGCTAAAGAAGAATGTAAATGAGAAAGCAAATGTAATCAGAAGCTGAGCAGTAGGAGAGAGGAGGTGGGGCAAAAAGGGAAGGGCAGGGAAGGTGGGGATACGCATGCCTCCCACTTACCTGGGTACCTGACAGGTGGGATGGCTGTAGCAGACATTGGCAATTCCCTGTCCACACACCTGTCCCTGACCACAGCTGCACAAGGCAGCTCTGTATGCAATTGCCAGCATCTGTTTTGGGGTTCCTCTTGGTGCTGGAGCTCACTTGCTGCCCATGTGACAGGAGCCTGTAAACCAGTGGTCCTGAGCTCTGTTTTGCACTGGTTCCCATTTCTACACTGGGTCCCGTGCAGATGCCTATGGTGGTAGCTGGTTTAATGATCTGCCCTTTATTGATGGCCTTCCCCTCATCTTACTTTCCCATCCTGTCCTTGAATCGTTCATTTCAGGGTCTGCCTCTGAAAGAACCCAAACTAAGGCAGTCAGTCCACCACAGACAGATCTGGAAATAGCAGCGGAGCATTTTACTTAGAGATTATGGAGGAAAATACCAAAAGAGGCAGCTAACATTACCTCTAGGGACCAAGACTAGAGGTGGGAAGGGGCAGAACAGGAGACCATGCTTTTAAATATATGCACGGCATGTGCTACTTTCACATAATTAAAAACAATCACTTAAAACATAAAGCAGGCAAGGCGTGGTGGCTCATGTCTGTAATCCCAGTACTTTGGGAGGTCCAGGCAGGTGGATCACGTGAAGTCAGGAGTTCAAGACCAGCCTGACCAACATGGTGAAACCCCGTCTCTACTAAAAATACAAAAATTAGCTGGGCGTGGTAACAAGCGCCTGTAGTCCCAGCTAATAAGGAGGCTGAGACACGAGAATTGCTTGAACCCAGTAGGGCGAGGTTGCAGTGAGCCGAGATTGTGCCACAGCACTCCAACCTGGGTGACAGAGCGAGACTCCATCTCAAAAAATAAAAAATAAATAAATAAAAAAGCAAACTGGAACAGTGTAACAAATGAAATCAGAGGAAGAGAGCACGAATATATCTGAGCAACCTGGCCTGGGGTGTACCTTCCATCCCCTCTTAATGTTGTTACCTGAATATGTCAATCATTGTCAAAAGACAAGCATAAACTGAAATTGATTATTGCATGGGTCTGAACAGATGGAAAATATTCTCTGTACAGAAATTTAAAAAGTATAACATTAATCACTCTAATAGGGATTAAGTATACTTCCTACCCATGATTTTATCATTGTATAGGAAAAATCATGCAGAATACATTGATGATCACTGTAGAAATGGGATGAGGTTTATTAACTAAAACACTTAGCACTTCACCTGGCACTACTTATGAAGAAGCACTTTATATAGGACATTATGTGTAGTTTATATATAAAAAGGAACATTTTGTGTCTTGGGTTTGAATGTTGATTATTGTTGATGAATAGTCTCCTGCTAGTCCACCCTGTCCCGGATGGAAGCTATGCCCCAGGATCAGAAATGCTTGGTGCTCAAGCGGTCCTGGGAAACCACTATTGCAAGTAACTGTCAGTGCCCTCCACATTTCACTAGATGGCAGACTTCCCCCAGCTCTGTGGAGAGCAGGTACTCAGGAGACGAGTGCGGAGCTTCAGATCTTTGCTTTCTCCCTTTCTCGACCTGGAAAATCACTGGGCTGCCTCTGAGGCCAGATTTAGATTTCCTGCACAAGCCATGATTACCTTGTTTAAAGTAGTGAAATTAGGGTCGACCTGTTACCATTCCAGGACAGAAGGTGACAAAGAAGGTCCTTTATATGTAGCACTGAAGAGAAGAGCTTGTTCTTATTTTTAAAGACATTTTCCAAAAATAGAAAAATTCTGTTTTGCAAGTCAAATAAGAAATGATTGAAAACATGTATCACTGTTCATATACAGAGTCGTAGGTTCAGATACAAAAATTGTGAGCATAAAACATATTTTTGGATATTTGTTTTCATAGTGTGATGAATATTTTTTGTTTGCTTAAAATAATTTCAGAAGTGTAGTCACAATTAAAGCTTGAAATACAAGAGTGGTAAAATAAGAACAAAAATAAACAAGTAATAAAACGCACCACAAAATTTCTCTGACTCCATTCCCTTTCAGGGATTTTTTTACAAGAGTTATTTTTATTGATTTGTGTGACACTCTGGCTGACACGTTTTAAAATAAATAAACTTTGGGTTTCAGATGAACACAGTTTGCACGGCTGTCTTCCTGGAACAATACGCATCAGAGGGAGAAGTTAATAGGAAAATCAGGCAACCCAATCTTTGTTTTTAGATTAATCAGGAATTTCCTTCAATGCTAGTAAACAGGTGGAAATGGAAATTTTGAGCTGAGAAAAGTAGGAATTAGGATGTGGAAGAGAAAAATCTGGGTTCTGCTGTGGTGATGTGGGCGACCTTTTATAATGCGCCAGCTGTCTGTTCTCCCAGCTCTCTCCCGGTGACAGGAACTGAGAAGAGGTGCCCCTTGCTGCCGGCCCATGGCTGCCTCTCTCCCCAACCCTTTCACCCCATACTCTTTGAGCTGCTTTTAGAGATCGTTCTTTACCTCCCAATTGTCTCTTTCTCCCTCGTTTGTTAACTTACGAATAAACTGTGACGTGATTACCCCCCATGAAAATACCACAGTCTGAATGCCTCTGGAGGAAAAGTACTAGAAAATTTAAAAAGAAAATTAAGGTGATAAAACTGGCCTCGTTAATCTGTTAAACTCCTTCAGCACTGCCAGAAAAGGAGATGAGCTTTTCAGCTAATTTTTCCCAAAATTCACAGAAAAAAAATACTGTGCTTGAAAAGAAAACACAGTGGGCCACGTGCAGTGACTATAACCCTAGCACTTTGGAAGGCCATGGTGAGAATACTGCTTGAACCTGGGAGTTCGAGACCAGCCTGGGCAACATAGTGAGACCTTATCTCTACAAAAAATGAACAAAATTAACCAGGTGTGGTGGTGCAGCCTGTAGTCCCAGCTACTTGGGAGGCAGAGGCAGAGGATCACTTAAGCCCAGGAGGTGGAGGTTACAACGCGTTGAGATCGCACCACTGCACTCCAGCCTGGGCAACAGAGTGAGACCCTGCCCTCTCCCCACAAAAAGAAAAGAAAAACACAGACGATATAAGATGGAACTGAGATAGTGATAGTCTCCCCATTATATTAGGCAGTGCTGGGAGTTTCCCACTAAATGATCAATATTTAAAACTAAAATATTTTTATTAAAATGAGAAATAAAAGATTATAAAAGTAAAGATTAAAATTATAAGGCTCATTCAAAGAGACTAAGGTGTACTCATGTAATCTCCCAGTTTTAATTGCAAGATGTTCCATGACTTATGATGGGGTCATGTCCAATCCCAATAAACCCATTGTAAGTCAAAAATACCATATGCCAAAAATGCATTTAATACCCCAATAAACCAATCATAAAGTTGAAAAATCATAATCAAACCATCACTGAGTTGGGGACTGTCTGTATTGTTTACTTTAATATTTTGGTAGATTGATTTTAGTGTGTGATACCAAAATCTACTTGACATTTAAACACTGATTAACACTAATGATTTTCACTGGGTCTTTTTTAAGCCCTAGCACAGCTGCTTGAAAACTTGGCTGCACATTAGAACCACCTGGGTGGGAGCTAGGGTTAGCTTTTAAAGCTCTCAGGTCATATCCCAGACCAATTAAAGCAGAATCTCTCAGGAGGGACATAGGCACCAGTATTTTTAGAAGTCCCCCAGGTGATTCCAGCAGCTGCCAAGGTTGAGAACCCCACTGCAATCTGGCTTCATTCTGACCACTGCCTACACATGATGTTATTAATGGTTGGGATTAAAGGACTATAAATAAAAGGAGTGTTTTCCAGTGCCTTCCCAGGTGGAGGAGGCCAGGAGGGAGAGATGACGGGATTTATTGACCAATTAGATGGAGGTTTAAGAGAAGCTGTTAGGCTGAGGCAGGCAGATCACTTGAGGTTAGGAGTTTGAGGCCAGCCTGGCCGACACGGTAACACCCCTATCTCTACCCAAAATACAAAATTTAGCCAGGCATGGTGGTGGGTGTCTGTAATCCCA
This sequence comes from Cacajao melanocephalus, assembly GCA_963573385.1. NCBI lineage: Eukaryota > Metazoa > Chordata > Mammalia > Primates > Pitheciidae > Cacajao > Cacajao melanocephalus. The sequence continues at coordinate 25,127 of CAUYLG010034368.1, forward strand.
GCTACTCTGGAGGCTGAGGCAGGAGTGTTGCTTGAACCTGGGAGGCAGGGGTTGTATTGAGCCAAGATAGTGTCACTGCACTCCAGCCTGGGCGACAGAGGAAGACTCTATCTAAAAAAAATTTTTGAAATTTAAAAAGCTGAATGATGAAGTTGTTTTTGAGATGGGAAGGTGGCATGAATAACAAGGTGGGCAGAGTGGGAAATGGAGAATTGGGTTTGCGGCACATGAAAGTTAAGATGCTCATGAAATCCAGGTAGAAAGTTCAGGTAGGCAGTTCTGACACCCAGGGAGGGATCCAGACTAGTAGACCACACATTTGACAGTCATCCGCTAGTAGATGGTGTTGAAAGCCATGCGGTCACATGATTCTCTAAGGAGTGAGGATAGATAAGGAGGGGATGAAGGCTGGCCCCTCTAGGAAACGGCCAGAGAGACGAGGAGGGAGCTGTGAAGGTGCTGAGAAGCAGCCGCCAGCAAGGTGGGAGGAAAACATGGGGAATGGGATGGACTGGGGCCACATCAAGTAAGAACCCAGCCTGCCTCGCACTCCTCACCAGGGGAAGGAGAGGAGGAAAAGAAGCGGGTGGCAGGAAGGCGAGTCCTGCTCCACCACACTGGATTTTCTCCAGCAGCACTGATATTATCCGAGGCGTGAGCGCAAACCCAAGCACCTGATTGACCCAGAGCGGAACTGGGTAAGTGCTGAGAGCAGCGGGGAGGGAGACTGAGGGCGCTGGGGAGGGACTCTGGTTAGGGCCGTTGACTCCGAGTTCGGGGAAAGGAGGCGGTGGAGGCAAAAGAAGTGCGGGGGTCGATGGACACGGGTCTCAAGGAATTTTAAAATTTGAACAAAGGGCTGGGAATGATTGGCAAATACATTGGAGGGGAAGCTTTGGGCCAGACAGATTTTGAGTCATAAAGCTGACAGGAAACAGTTTGGGGTGACGACAATTTCTAGTGACCCAGCTACCTTTGAGTCTTTAAGGGATGAGGGTGAGCAGCAGGGGGAAGGTGACCGCAAGGGGTGGGTCAGCGGTCCAGCACAGGACCCGGCGGGGCAGGGGTTTCACAGGCCGGTCTGTGGGGGTGGGTGGGTGGGGCGGAATGGTGAGGGAGAGGAGGGGGACAGTGAGGGGCACACGAAGCCTGCCTGCTGCTCTGTGGAGGGCCAGGGTGTCCTCCTCGGAGGCCCAGGTTCAGTAGGAAGGGAGGCGGAGAGGAGGCACCTGGGCGAGGGGTGGGCAGAGCTTTCTGATGCGGAGATTTGAGGGCCGCTGAGAAAGCAGGGCCGGTGAAGACAGGTGCCACGCCTGCAGCCGCAGCTGCTCTCCGGAGGCTAAGGTGGGAGGGCCTCTTGAGCCCAGGAGTTAGAATCCAGCCTGGATAACCTAATGAGACCCCATCTCTAAAACCCAAGAAAAGCCAGGTGTGAGCTGCTGCGGGTGCCCCACCAGTCCCCTCCCCTTCCTGAGGCTCCTGTTCCTGGTGGTTCTCCGAGCGGCAGGCCCGGCCTCCGGCTGCACTGGGCAGATCTGCAGGCCCCATGCCGTCGGGACGCCAAGGGCGCTGGTCACTAAGTCCCAACGGAGTCATCGCCCGTGTTATGAAGAAAGTGTGGGGCCTGCGGCACAAGCCCCAAGCGGGAGCGAGGAGACTCTGGAAAGCCGAGTGGGAGAGGGAGCTGGACGGGCCGCCTGCGCGGGACTGGGAGCATCCTGGAGGGGGGGCATCGGCCTGCGTTTTTTTGTGCTGTGATTTTTTTCAATTCGGTCCCAATGAAGCCCAGGGTGGGCGGGCGCGGCGCATCTAAAAGGGCAGGAATAGGATGAGCGCAAGGCAGGGTTTCCCAAGAGGGCTCTGCAGTAGTTACCTCAACAGTGACAAGATTGGAAATAAAAAGAGGAAACGAAACATTGTAAAATATAGAGGCTGTGCCTTTTGAATCAAGAATAGGCAATTAGCTTGTTGCGTTATATAATACCTCATTCATTAGTCATTGAATTACCTCTGGCTGCATGTACTGTTTCCCTGAACTTAATTTTTATTCCATTATGAAGGAATAAATCAAATCCAGTGAAAGGAAATCCGACCTCTTTGCTGTCTACAGGAGGAAGGCCTTGAACCAAGTCTTTTTGTGGTTTAATATTTTCAGTTTCAACTTAATAAAGAGGAGCCTCAGGGATAAGAAAAGAGGTCAGGTTTTGTCTTTTCCACTTGAAGTACATAAAGAGAATAGAAAGAAGTAATGACATGTAGCCAATTGTAAAGAACATGAAATCAACCCAGAAAATATGAAATGTTGATGGGGATACACAAGCACCAAGCGTTCATGGTACCGCTGAGAATAGAGTAATTAATTCACAAAGTTCTTGTGGATGCCTGCTAACCGTCTAGCAGAGCCTCTGCTAGGCGGGAGGCTTGTACAAAGGTAAACAATATGCTGTTTTGTTCTCAGAGTTCACAGTCTGCTGGGAAGGCTGACATGAGAAAACAATTCAATACAGAGCTCTAAGTGCTATAGCAAAAGTTTGTTCAATGAGCTAGGAGAACAATGGGCAGGGTGATCCACAAAGTGTGAGAGGCGAGATGAAATTCTTACTGTGTTTGGAGGATGAGGAGAATTTTTCCACACAAAGAAGATAAAGCATGTTCTGGAGAAAGGAGACGGCGTATGTACAGCATAGAGGCGGGCAGGATAGATATATCTGGGGAAATTAAAAAGATGTTCCGTGAGGCTGGAGGGCTCCCTGGGGAGAGTGGTGAGCTCTTTGGTTGGAGAGATAGGTTAGTACCAGTTATATGCCATGCTGAGGCACTGGGTTTGGTAAGAGAACCACTGGAGGATTAAATCAAAGGGGGATGCAGGCTCAGCAGCATCTTTCCAAAAGGTGGATGGGTTAGAGAGGAGTGGATGGAAGGCAGGTGTGGACTGAGGCAGAGGCTAAGTCCTTAGCTCTCATGTCTGTATCCCCATGTGTTGTGTACATTATATGGCATATGGTTGGTACTTGATAAATATTTGTTGGATGAATAACTTAATGAAGGAAAACGAGATTTCTGATTTAGGGTGGTGGATGCAAGGTTTTGGGAGGAGCTACATCTGGGAGAGTCATGCTTCTCTTCTGCTCCTGCCGGATTTGTCAACCCGTGCCTCATGGCCCCACCGGCTCATAAAAGTGAAGTGTCAACTGGGGGGACTAGGAAGGAAAGAAACACCAAGGAGCTGATATCACAGTAGTCAGGGGATGAGTGTTTCAAAAAGGAAGGAGTGGTCAACACCGTCCCATGCAGGACAGATGTTAGAAAAGAATGAGGTCCTTGAGTTGTGCCAGGTCTGAGGCTTCAGCGAGAACAGTTTGGTTGAGTGGCAGCTACAGACTACAGACTGCAGATGTCAGTAAGCTGAGGAATGAATGGGAGGGAAGGAAGAGGGGTTTGGGAGGGTAGACATTTTTTCCAAAAGCTCAGCTTGAAGGGAAGAGGGGGTGGAGGCAGCCTGAGAGGGAGGCATGATCAAAGGAATGCTTTTTTTCCTTATTAAGGGTGGTAGGCTTATGAATTTGAGAAAAAAACAGTAGAGCGAAGAGGTTAAATTCACTAGGGAGAGATGGAATAAGACAGATCGGCTCAAATATGGATAATGACAATTCAGATATAGTTTTTAGTTTGAAGTTTGAAATCTGATTTTTCAAAGAATAAGTGACAGCTAAGAAAGCAGTAAGGGATGGAGGGGAGAATGCTGGATTGAGGGTAGGAAACCTGGGTTCTGGTCCCTGCACTTTTCCTGACCAACTGGGAGTGTCACCAAACTGTCAATCTGCTTTGTGACTTCATTGTTTCACCTCTCAAACAAGCCAAGTTCTCTGGAATGATTTCCTTCAGCAATAGAATTATATAATTCAAAGTATTGTAAGTTTAGCAATATCTACATTTGAAGATAAGACTCTTCCCAAAGTATAGTTTGCTTCCATTATAACTTAGCTACTTCATTTTTTGGAATTTTTGCTTTATTTATATTATCTTTAAGAAGAAATGAGATAGTACATGAGAAAGAACTTTGGAGACTGAAGAAGTAAAACAGTATGAAAGTCACATTTCTGGTTATTAATAGTCATGCTAATATTCTTGACCTAGAGACCTGCCATGTTTTTCCTATTTTGTATATATTACCCTTGAGTAAAAAATCTTAGCAAAAGGAGAACCAAAATTAAATTAGCTCCTTATCTAAAGCTTTTAGATGCCCCAATACAAACCTCTCACGGATAATAAACTAATCACTTCCCTGTGGATGGTGAAGTTATGGTTTGCATAATTATTTCTTCATGATTTAATTGAAAATATTAAAGATTAAGCACACAGATACCAGGGACTCTAATACAGGATTACATATTTCCATCCTTTGTGTCTGCAGCACTTGTGGCCTGTAAGGTTTAAATAGAAATGCTTGTAAAAGATGATGAGTCAGATGTGGGGCTGGGCCATTCTTGGGCATATTTAAAGCACGTGATCACTGGCCGGTGGATGCAGTTTTCCAGGGTTCTGTGGAGAGATAGCAGTTGCCTTTCCCCACCACTAGCTTCTTCCTAATCCTGCCCATCAGATTACCCTGCAGGATCTGGCAATAACACCAGCCGTTCACACCCTCAGGCCTGGCAGCACAGGAACTGTCTGGCTTGTTATTACATCGGTCTTATGAACCCACCCACTGCACAGCTCTCTCCTGAACTCTCTGTTTTAGAGGCACAACCAGCTGCACCAGCTGGAAGCCTGATGGCCATCCTCAGCTCCTGCTTTTCTTTCTTCCCCCATGTCCCATCCACATCTATTACTTTGGATTTTGCCTCCTACATAGCCTTTCTTCTGTGTCCCCTTGCTCTTGCTGTGTTCATGAGCCGCCTTCTCCGATTTCTGTTTCTAAGCCTACTTCCTTCATATCCACATAATGTTGCCAGCATGAAGTTCTGGAACCTGGTATTCAAAGTTCCTCTTGTTTTGCCCTCAGAGGCTTCTGGAGTCTGGTCATCCCTTCTGCTTTCACATCTATTAATAGATTCCCCACAAACCATGGTGGCTCTGTTTTTGCCTAAACTGCCCTTGTACGTGGCTTTTCCTGACCCTAGAACTTCTGTTCATGGTTAATACCAGCTTCCCTTTGAAGCCTTCTTAGTCCAGTCTCTCCAACCCAATGAAGAAGGAATTGATAGTTTCTTCGTCCTACTCCTCTTGTTGCATATATTAGAGGTTCTACATCATATTTAGAGGTTTAGTTTTATCTATCATCACAATTAGATGCTGAGCTTTTTAAAAGCAGGAGACTAGGTCCTACTCGTCTTTGTATCTTAATGTCTAGTATGTAATAGGCACTCAATACATGCATATTAAATGGTGCTGAATTGTGTTTTATTTTTTCCTTCATTAGCTAACTTTTTCATTTTTATTTTCACAAATGCATTTCTTAGAACAGAGAGCTTTTTATACGTATCCTAATAATACTAATACTAATATTACTACTACTAATGATTACTTTTATATATTATGTGCTTCCAAAATGCCAAGCACCATTCCAAGAATTTTACATACGTTATTTCTTTCATTCCTCACAACAGCCAAGTGAGTGGGGTGTGATTGCCCTTATCTTATCTACCTGAAGAAACTTAATCTCAGAGATGATGCCACTGGACTAAGGTCCCACAGCAAACAGACATTGAAACAGGCCTGCCGACCTGGGCGCACCAAGAGCACACACCCTTAGTTGTCTTGCACGGGACTCTTACTGATTGTACTCTTACTAATTGTACTTTGTTGAATGTACTTTAGCAACAAAACCTCCATCAATTGTTTAAAAAAAGTTTCAAACATTGCACAAAACCGCAATGAGATACCATCTACACCGGTCAGAATACTGACTATTAAAAAGTCAGGAAACAACAGATGCTGGAGATCATGTGGAGAAATAGGAACGCTTTTACACTGCTGGTGGGAGTGTAAATTAGTTCAGCCATTGTGGAAGACAGTGGCGATTTCTCAAGGATTTAGAACTAGAAATACTATTTGACCCAGCAATT
>CAUYLG010034371.1:0-47003 GCA_963573385.1 Cacajao melanocephalus
CTAAACAGCTGACCTAAGCAGCAGCCACCACATATTTGACCAGCTCATGCCATATTTTAGCAATGCTTCGTAGAGAGATGGCCTGGGTTCCCTGCTCACTCTACCCATAATCTGATTATGGACACACGGAGAATACCAAGAACTCAATACCCATCTCTTCCTCCTTCCTCTTTATCTGTTACCTCTTTTCTAAGCCATTATCCTACTTTTGTTTTAATCTCTAAAATTCTACTTGCTATATCATCCCCTTTTTCTTTTGCATTTTTAATTTTATATCTTCTGAGATGAAGAACAAAAAAGAAATAAGGATAATAAGGTTAAAGTAATGCCTTTTTTTCTCTTCTACTCTAATACATCTGCTGTATGACTACAAAGCTGTCTTTCCAACTTTCAATTTAATCATTTAACTTTTCAGCTTAAAATAATTCTACAATTCTCAATTTCCTTAAAACAGTATTCAAATCTTTAATGTGGTATACAAAAATCTTATTGTCTTTATGATAATAATTATATGTTTACATGTCTATATTCTTGAGCAAACTAAGAGTCTTATGGACAGAAACCATATGGGGTGTGTGTGTGTGTGTGCGTGTGCACATGAATGTGTGTTTATTAGCACCTATGTTCTCAGCATTTAATTCAGTGCCAGGTACAAATAATACTTACAACAAATAATTATTGAATAAAGCAATTGATAGATAATTGCATCTCTTTTTCTTAACAGTATGTTCTCTGGGCTGTAAAGATGAAGAGCTCTTAGTACATTGATGTGATGATAAACAGAAAATAAGACAGTTCTCATTTTACCCTCTGTCCCAAAGTGGTAAGCACAGCATTTGACAGGAATGTCCTGTATAAAAAGATCTCTCTTCATTGTATAATTATGAGAAGTGATTTTAGTGGTAAAATGTTCTTAAAAACAGGAGACCAAGCCAGCAATCTTCTAGAGCAGTGAAGAGATGTATGCCTCAGTGGATGAATTTAACTTCGTATCAAATTGTGTCATCTACGTGCTTGTGTCTGCTTAGGTCTTTTAATCTGGAAAGGCCTGTCTCGAGAATTAAATCCACATTTTGCTATTAAACTCATTTTTATATACTGTTAAACTACATTGAATATGTTCATCTCAAGGATATTTTTCATATGTTATGATCGTTGTTTTCCACAATTCTTTTATATTTTAAATTTCAGAAATTACACTCATGAACTTCTTTCATAACTTTGGCATTCAGCAATTTTTTGTTTGCCAAAATGCAGAATTTACGTGGCAGAGAAAGTAAGTGAGAGATGGCCACCACACCAACTCTGATTCTCAGAGTACGTAGGTCACACAAGGCTGCCAATAAATTCTGTTTACCCAGTGTTTCCTCCCAACTGCTTAAAAAAATCACAAAAGTGGAAGGTGGGATTTAATGTAAAATTAATTATGTCAATGGAAATTTTAGCACGCTGACATAAAACAGCAATGTAATACCAAGGACAATTGTAAATTCTGCAGATTTTAGCACACACTAGGTAAAATCTCATGGGCACATCTGTAAACTATCTATACACAGTTCTTTTCTGTCTCTTCTTCAGTTCACAGTTCAAAGTCTTCCTCTGCCAAATTCTATAAAGTGATAGAGAACAGTTTATCTTAATTGTGAGGATGGATAATGGAACTTATAAAAGCCATTTTTATCCTTGGATAATTAATTTAAAGATACCTATTGTTTGGGTGTTTCTCTTTTAAAACCGCATTAAGCATCATTCTGGGTACATTTGTATCAATAAGTTGATGGGAATATGAAAAAGAGAAGTGTCCTGTTAAATATATGGAATTGATATATTCAAACAGATGAAAAGAACTAATTCTTTTAGCTAAGCCAAGTGATGAGTAAGAGAGAAAAGGGCTGAAAGAATTTGAAGGGTGTGAACAAAAAACATGGACAGCAAATGTTTAACATCATGCAAATGTTCACTGAGTAAAGCATCAACATGAAGGATAAATTTTGGCTCTAATAAAATGATATTTGGACCAAAGAAATTATCATTGGATGGAAAATTTATTCTTTGAATTACTTAAATTTAACAAATAAGAAATGTCAAATGTTTTAACTGCTATTAAGAAATGTAAAAAGGTTACATAGAGAGACTTAATGAACTATGCAAATCAAACCAAAAATTTTCTTAGATTCACCATAGTATTAAATTTTGATTCAAAGTGCTGAAAATCTGGTTATGTATTTAATTCTAGCTAGACGTTTATAAAATTCACAATATGTGTTCTTGTTAAGAAAGTGGCACCACTGAATGACATAAGCCAGGGCTTATCAATCTGCTTGTGCAATAATCCAGAATGTCCAAAATTATTTTCAACAGCATCATGGAAATCTCAAACCCTACCATCCCTAAAAGATATCAGAACAAAGTAGATCTTAATCCATTTAATGTTTTTCGAAATCACAGATACTCTAAAGAAAGGATATTTAAGATGAATGGGTACCATGAAACAAAAATAAACTCCAAAAAATTAAGAATCACTGTTTTAGGCAATAAATATAACCAGTGAATGACAGGCTTTACTTACTGGTAAAAATTCTCCCAGAGATTTGGTTCATGGTTAGCCAGTACCTCAGAAAGCAAATTTTCATATTTCTAATGAGATAGGAATGTGGTTTGTTTTGCTTTTATCCTTCCAAGACCACTAATTATAGTCATTATCTATTTCTTCTAATTGAAATAAGGTTTTAGCATTTGACAATCCCATGGAAAACAATGGGAAGAAATGCAAAATGGGACAATTCCTATTTTGGTTTAGTAACATAGGGATACAAATTACATCAACTTGAAAACATTTAATATTCTGAGCAAGGCAACTTGGAAAATAAGGCACATTTACATTTCAGTTCAACTATTTGACTGATATTTAATGAATCTACTATGAAAAAAGTACAATGCTGAGCAGAGAGAAGATTGAAAGGAAAACAAAACAACTACTAGGTAGCTTTCCAAATTAATTGAGACATTGAACATATTCACAAAACTCTGATAAGATTATAAAAGCAATATGAGAGACACAAATAAAATCTATTGGCATTCACCAGGAAAATAACTAGTCATCTTTGAGGCCGAATAATGTTTTGGCCTACAGAAATACAGAAAGCAAGGCATTCAGATAGAGAGAATGGCGTCGAGTATTCACATGTCATGAGTAATTTACAGAGTAGTTAATGGTTCAGTGTGTTTGGTACACAGCCATTGGTAATGTTAGATTGTGGCCCCCTTGTGGGGAACTTTGAAGGCTAAGATGAGAAATGTGGACCTCATTCATCAGGAAAGCCAATGGAGATAATAATAGACTAGGGACACAATGACATACACATGATTTAGAAGAATTAATTTTTCAGCAATATGCAGGAATAGCTGAAGTTGGTAAAAGATGTAGGCCTGAAGGTGACATCATAATTTTAGACCACTACATAATACTAAAATGAGAGTAAAAAGTGACTGAAATATGGGGCTGGCAGCAAGAAGGAAGAGACAGGAAGGAAGGAAAGTACTTTTGTTTTGAATGATATTACAATATACTTCCAAAATTTAACATTGGCAATATATATTAATATTAAGTTGCTCTGGAAATCTATCAATAGATCCTAAAAATTAAATTAGTGATAATGTTTAGAAATGAAATACATTCATGTGTAATGCTACAACATTAGTATAGATCTATTCATGTTTTAAGCATTCATTTTTAATTAATATTAGCAATGTGTTTTAGGTTTATAATATCTAATTTTAAAAACTCAATATTTAATTTAATTAGAATGTGAATGAGTAAGTTAAAGTTTAACTAAGAAGGTGGAATAAATATAATTTCATCAGTAATCAGTGTACAATATAATCAGTATGTAATTATTGAAGACTTACCAAGTACAAGCTATTATGCTTTTACATAATAAATCTGTAAGAAATAGTGTAGTTATTTTAAACAAGAAAGCAGATCTTTACATAATAATATAAACAATAATAAATACAATACTTCATTCAACGTCACTGAAAGATAAAGTTAAAAACTCAATTATACAATAATCCTGGGAAATAAATGATTTGGGACAAAGTAATATTCTATAAAATTTGTTTTCCTTTTTTTAAAAACATGTAAACTTTTCTTGGTGGAACTATTGCCCCCAAATATAAAATGTTGTGCCATTTTCTTAAATATTTTACTGTGCTGCATAGAAAAAGCTAGACATTCAGTTGTGAATGATGTGGAGCATTGGACTAAATAACGTCTTGTGACAATGCTGTTTTCTCTTACATTTTTCATTCTTTTACTTCTCATTGCCTTGTCATACTTTTCTGCTTGTGCCCGTCCCTGAATTTCTGTCATTATAAGATATTACTGACCAAATAGAGTTTGTCTTTCCAGTCTTTTGCATTGGATATAATTGGTATTCTAGTTTTTCTTTGCTGCATTTGTTGTTGCTGAATACTAAGGAATTGCTTGCTTAGCCACCAGAGACTTTCTTCTTGCATGTTTTCTCTTTTTGAACTTGGGAACCATATTATGCAAAATAAGTAAATCCACTATAGGCCCCAATAAGGATATTTGTAAGAACTAGAAGATAAGTTTCTTCGAAATGCTAAAGATTCCAGTGACCCTCCTCTCTGCAAAAGTTAGATTTATGTTTGATGTACTTCACTTATTTAATAAATTTAGGGAAATACATTTTTTATTTCTTCTTCTTTTTGTTATTATTACTATTTTTTTTAAGCTAAAATGTTTTAACAGTCATTCTTGGAAATTAGATAATGACAGAACTGGGCTTGGAAGCCAGGTCATTGACATTCAATCTCATTATCCTCAGGGGGAGCAATGTTCCTTTCTGAGTTTCTGTTTTTCAGTTAAGTAAGAGGCAACTTATTTTTAATTACCCCTCTGTGATTGACTTCTAGGAATTATAATCAAGTTCTGAAAGCCAACCCTTGACTAATGCAAAGTTTTTAAATGAACTTAGATGAATTAATGGTGAGTCTGAGACAATGAGTTCTGTTTTGAGCAAAGCTATGTAATCTACTATGGAGTTGAAAATATTGACCTTATTTTTATTAGTACTCCATGAGAACTTTCTTATTTAGTCCGAACAACAGGTTTCAGGATGATGTAAAAATTAATAGAATATCAAGTATTAATGTGTTCTTGGTATAATTTTAAGTGACTTTTTTAAAAAAACTAATAATGTTTAAAGCAAGGAGAGGAATAAGTAACAAATAAAATGTAGGTTTTAAAGCATGAGTTGCTAAGTGAAAGTTAATTGAATATTTATCTTTTTATTAGCTTAGTTGTTTTGAGAATCATTTCTCAAACATGTTTTTGGAGCAAAAGTTAAATCTTGAAAAATAAGTTAGATAATTTGTATTTTAAATATCTTTAGAAAATATTTACTTTTTATATAAATTCCTATGAGATTCTCCCCCCTTTTGAATTTTTAATCTGAATTTACACAACCAATTATCATTGTACCATATGTGTTCACTAAATATTAACATCACTTTTTCTCCTTCTCCCAGCAACCATGTTTTGGGAGAGAAAGTGCATGATAAGTACTTTCATGCACTTATCATTGCACACAAACAAAATTCCTTAGCATGATCTTCAGGAATCTATATGAACTTAGCACCTGCCTACTTTTCTCAATCTTACGTTATATTCTTCACATACTCACTGCACTCCTAAAGATTAAAGAGATTCATAAGATTAAAGGACTTTAGGAGTCACAAGCCATGGAGGTAAGTATCTTGAAGCTCACTGGAAACTGAATGGTTCAGGGTTGGGGGGCATCTCTTATGTCACAACAGATGTCTCAGTGGTGTCAGCTGAGCCTTGGGGCACCATTGTAGGTAATAACTTTCATGAAACAAGAAGAGTGTAATTATTCTGTTACACACTTGGTCATTTTTGATGGTCAGTATAATCATAATCAACTTAGTACACTGTGAACAGAACTTATTGTTGATTATAATAATCACAATCACTTGAATTGATTGACTTTAATACTCACAGGAGTTGCTTGTGGTGAGTACTCATTATTATTTACAGGTAAGGACACTGAGGCTCTGAGAGGTTAGTGACCTTCTCAAGTTCACACAATTTATACATGGTAAAACTGGGTTATAACCCAGATTTGTGTGACCCAGAGTACATGTTCTTACCCCCCACACAGTACTGCCTCATTTCATCTATAGCCTCCTATGGAAATAATTACCAGAGCACACTCAGAAAATGTTACTCCTAAACGTATAATGTTGAAATGTATCTTTCAGAGACTATTGAATACTTCACACTCAACTGTTTTTAGAAAATTTCAATCTGTTTTATTTCAAGTGTGAACTTTAGAAGTAATGTAATTTTGTGTTTGCTTGTACCTCTATGGATTTTTAACATTTATAACAGAGTATGATCCTAGGTTCCTTTGAGAAAGAAATATAATTATTTTCTGCAAAAATAGTTACCTATTTTCATTTTATTACTATTCTGTACTTCAAACACACTTCCAGTTACCATTTAACACCATAATTCCCACATTTAACATCTGGATAAATACATATAGGTTCTATGCCAAAGAGCTTTAACACATGGAAAAATCCTCTTGGCATTCACTAAAAATTTCCATTTCTTTAAAATTAGGCTTTGCTTCTCTAGTAAGCATAGATGAAAGCATGTAATTAGCTATTTTTTTCTATTCAATGTTATATTTGCTATTTTGTTTCTGTTAATTTTTCCTCACCACATCTGTTGTCTCTATTTTTGATGAAGAAACTCCTAATCCTAATAGTATTTAAGTACTGATTTTTTTCCTTTAATGTGTATAAAGAAGTATACAGTTAATTTTGAAACTATCCACTTTTTTCTGTATTATTCCGCTGGTGATCTCTGGCCTATTAAAGCATATATTAAATTATATGCAGAACAGGATGCTGAGCTTGCTCACACAGACTGCCAGGACAACAACTGCTGAAATAGCATATCCATTTATATTTCAATAAGTAAATTGGTGCCTCTGAAATTTCACAATTTAGAATTACATATAAAAATGGCATCTGTACATTTTATACTTAATAAGTTAAATGATATATATGACATTAATGTTTAAGAAGTAAAATAAATTCACAAAATTTCCATATTTTCTATTTCATTTTACTTTGCTTTCCAATTATTGTAAAGAAAGTCACTGTGTATTAAGAACCTACAGAGGGATTGTTTTTTTACATTGGGATTTTAACAAATGTTTAATTATCTAATTAATTTCAATTTTTTGAAACCAACCACCAAGAAAGTGAAAGCTATACATTGATAAAACTGTAAGAACAGGAAATTATTTCTGTCAATTGTAGTTTAAATCTGAATCATTTTCTTTGAAGACTAGTGCTTTTAACATCATATTCTTTCTTGGTTTAATTTTTCTCCTTGTATTCTAGCTACTGTGTTTTCTCAAAGAAATCTCATTTGTTCCTTTGAATAGGCTATGATTGAAAGGCTCATGTTTTTGCAAAGTATACTATTTTGTGATGTGTTTTATATTTTCTTCCTTAGTTGACAATTTCCTTTCCAAAATTGTCAAGAAGAACATGTAAATATTGCATCACACAGAGGTACTTGCTAGTATAATTTGCCTATGAAATAAACTAACAGAATATTTGATGAGTTAGAAGTTTTCATAACTGAGAATGTCCTTTTCTCAGGTTACAATAACCTTGGATGTTGGAATTATGCACTGACCTCTAAATGATGCATAGTTATGAGGCTCTTTAGTAAAAATGGAAATAAAATAATTATATTTGAAATTAAATCTCTATGAACATTTTGCCAAGATAGATTTATTGGCGTTCAACTTTCTTTCCTCTAAATCTTTATTAGCAAAATTCTAGGGAGAGTGCTGAGTAGAAATGTTCACCTTGCTATTAAACTCTGTTTTACTAACAAACATGTACATGAATTTCAATGACACGTACTGCTGGAAAAACACTATTTGTTTTTGAATTATGAACTATGAGTGTTAAGGTCTTAGGTAGCTAATTGTTGGCTTCTGTGTTATCAAAATTATATGCTACTTCATTTAAGACTTATTTATTATCACTGAAATTTGATTAAATCTGTCTGGTTGAAGACAGTAATTTTTGTGTTTCAAGTAGGCAATCATTATTTTCTTATGTCTCCATTTCCTCTTCTCCAAACTCCTCCTTAGAATTATTTTGACGAAAGTAAGAAGACAATAACTATAATAATTTTAAATTGGCTCATTCAGTGTTGATGGGATAAGAATTATCATTTAGTTCACTTGATTAAATAATGTTAGACATCAATCTACATTAAAGCAAATAATAAGTGTTTGATTTTTAACATTCAGCTTTAGATAACTACTATACAGAATAATTGCATTTCAGGTTTGAAACAGAGTCTAACTGTGAGATTAGTAAGTCAATAGAACAATTAAAATAAAAAAGAAAACTAATTTTCTATGGATTATATGTGTTTTTATTTATACATAAAACTTCCAGTGCTCCTCAGTCAGTTGTGTGGATACAAGATTTTGTCTGCTATGATATTAATTTTGCCTGAAGAACTTCTTTTAACTTTTTTGTTGTAGGGGTTTGTTGTTATAAATTATCTCCATTTTGTTTGTTTGAAAAAAGCCTTCTCTGTTGAGAAACATTAAGTTTTACCCTGCCCCCATGGCTCCCTTGTGAAAGTTATCTTTTAGTTTGTAATCAGTGGTAGGCAGGTAACAGCTGCCCACTTGGTATATTCCTGAGTTATGTGTATATGTAGAATACCTATGCATTAGTCAAAGAGCAAATAAATATGTGGATGAATCTCTGCTCCGGGCCTTCAGTCCTGGAGAGCTCTAAGTCCCGCAGGCTCTCAGGCTGTCGGTCCCCAGGATAGATCCATTCTGTTGGCTATCTGGATGTCTGCCTCTCTCAACACCTTCAGCCTGCCTGGGTGGGGGTCTCCCGGCCAAGCTGGTTCTCAGTACTTCTCTTTTATTTTTGAAAGTTATTTATACTTGGTAGAGTATTTGGGGTTGACTTTTTTGGTTCTTTTGCCATTTTAAACATGTCATTTCTTCTGGATTCTATAATTTTGAATGCAGTCTTGAGAAGTCTGCTATCATTTACAGACATATATACACATATATGCAAATATATATTTTATTCTGTGTTTTAATATGTTCTTTTTTCTGGATTTCTTCAAGATTTTCTTTTTACCTTTAGTTTTTAGCATTTTGAATATGCTTTTTTTAGGTGATTTATTAATTAGTTAGATAGCTAGTCAGTTTATTTGGCTTGGTTTTCTATGAATTTCTTTGATCTGTGGTTTTCTGTCTTTCATTATTTTTGAAAATTCTCAGATGCTAACTTACAGTATTTCCCTTCAATGTTGTTTGTCTCTTCTTTTGTGACTCCAATTATAGACATGTTAGACTGATTAATGTTGTCCCCAAGTTCTTGCATGCATTAGTATTTTCTTTTTATTCTTTGTGATTTAGCTTAGCTTCTTTCTATTGAACTGTCTCCATATTTACTGATTCCTCTTTCTTTGTCAAAGGCATTTTTATTTCAATTGCTGTGTTTCATATATCCAACATTTCCCTTTCTTCCTTACAGTTTTCATCATTCTGATAAAATTTAAAATCTGTTTTTATTATTTTTTCTCTTAACTGTAGTATGTGCATGCTATCCACCTTTTTTACAAGTTTTTAAATGCACCAATTATAGTTATTTTAAATTTTCTGTTTCATAGTCCCAACATCTGGATTATATATGGACCTGCTTTTATTGATTCCAGTATATCTTGCCAATATATTGTTTTTCTCACTTCATTGCTCTGTAATTTTTTGGTGGATGCTGGACATTGTGTCTGAGATGATGTAGACGAAAATAAATACTATCTATGTGTGAAATGAACATGTGTCTTTATGTTAGACTTTTAGCCTGGCACATGGAGTTAATCTAGTTAGGGTTTGAGCAAGATTTGGGTTTTGTTGTTGCAATGATTTGGGGACACCATTGATTTCCATTTTTTTCTAGCTTTTCTTTGAGCTTATAATAGGACCTCAGTTGGAGGGAGATTTCTTCAATGATTCTATTCTATCTTTAGTTCTATACTTTTCTATAGCCTTACTAGTCAAAGAAGATCTCTCTCTGTGTTTTTACCTCTCTTTCAGCAACAGACTAATATTACTTAACACACATTAGTTGTTAGTCTCATGATGGGGAATGGAGAGGGTTTTCTCTTGTTTTGTTTTAGCATCCGTCTTAGGCAAACCCTATGTTCCCAGGTCTTAGGTCTTTTACAGCGATCCTGCCTCCACTGTGGTAGAGGACCCCTAATGTCCTATGTTGCCCCAAGATCAAGTGCTTTTTTTTCTCTTTATTTCCCCGTGCTACAATGGATTTCCATGTGTTTCCTGAAAGATATAAGATATTCTATCCCTCCTTCAGTGGTGTGAGGCTTTTTTTTCAATGTGTAGACAGACAAGAATGATCCAGTTGGGACTTTGTGCCAAGAAGGCAATAACGATATGTTCGTGCTTTTTACTTTTCCCACAGAGGTTTGTACATTTCTTCCCAATGCTTGCATTAAGCAGGAGCTGTCTCTGGTATCCTACTCTGACCTAAGCCTTTCTTGTGGGCACCTGGAGAGGTAAATGGACAAAAGATTAGGTGCAATCTTTCTTTGTGTCTGTGACTACAAGTCTATACTCTCATACTAAACAATAATCAGCATTTATAAATGTGTTAAACTATTTAGCTAATTTTTTTTTACCATTTGACTGAACTCTATGTGATTTTCCTTTATACTTTTGTGCAGATGAACCAGTGCTCATGTACTCTCTCTCAGAAAGTATCTGTGTTTCCTTAAACTTAAGACTACTTGATTGTCCAGTAGCTTCAGATCTTAGATGAGTTCAAAACATTTGTGATTTGAAGATTATCCAAATTTAGGAAAACCCAAGATGGCTGAATAGGCACAACCAAGAAGAGCTTTTCCCACCTAGAGAGACCAGATCATCGGTAGACTGGCACACTCTAAACAGATTTTTCAGAAAGAAGGCACTGAGTGGGGACAGAGGAAGAATGCAGACCCTGGACTGGAAGAGAAGAAAGCTGGAAAAAACACATGGGGATTCCAAGCACCAGGACTCATTTCTGGGCCCAAGTGCCTCCCAAGGAAGGAGTAATTGACATAAGTGTGGAGTGACTCACTCTTACCAATGGACTTCCAGAATTTAGCTGCAGGAGACCCCATAGCCCCCACAGACAATTGAGAAATTAAGAAACTATTTGAAACTAATAAATATAAAAAGACAACATACCAGTATCTTGGAGACTCAAAGCAGTGTTAAGACAAACATTTATGGTACTAAATACTTAGATCAAAAAGTTAGAAAGATCTCAACTTAACAGCTAACATCACATCTAGAGGAATTAGAAAAGCAAGTTTGAAGAAGTCCCAAAGCTAGCAGAAGAAAAGGAATAACCAAAATAGGAGCTGAAATGAACAAAACTGAGATGTGAAAATTCATTCAAAAAATGGTTTTTTGAAAGAATAAATAAGATGGATAGATAGTAGCCAGACTAATAAAAAGCATATCCCAATATACACAATCCAAAATGACAATGATGACATTACCATCGAGTCCACAGAAATGCAAAAAACACTCACAGTCTATTACAAACATTTCTATGCACACAAATTAGAAACACTAGATGAAACTGATAAATTCCTGGAGACCTAAAACCTCCCAAGATTAAACCAGGAAGAAATTGAATGCTTAAATAGACCACAGTGAGTTCTGAATCAGTAATAAAAAAGAACCTATAAACCAGAAAGAACTCTGTACCAAATGAATTCACAACTGGTACCAATCCTACTGAAATTATCCTTAAAAATCAAGGAGCAGGGTCTCCTGCCTAACAGATTGTATGATGCCAGCATCATCCTGATACCAAAACCTAGCAGAGAAACAATGAAAAAGGAAAACTTTAGGCAAATAACCTTTATGATCATACACACAAAACTCTTCAACAAAATACTAGCAAATTGAAAAACTAACACCATGATTAAATAGACTTTATTAATCATGATTAAAAGCACATCAAAAAGCTAACAATATGATTAAATAGACTTTATTCTTAGAATGCAGGGTTGGTTCAATATATGCAAATTAATAAATGTAATTCATCACATAAACAGAACCGAAACCAAATCACACATGATCATCTTAATGGATGCAGAAAAGGCTTTCAATAAAATTTAAACACCTTCAACAAATGAGGCATTGAAGGAACATACCTAAAAATAATAAAAGCCATTTATGACAAACCCACCGCCAACATGATACTGAATGGGCAAAAGCTAGTAGCATACCCCTTGTGAACTGCAACAAGACAATATTGCCCACCCTCACCACTCTATTCAACATAGTACTGGAGCAACCAAGCAAGACAAACAAATAAAAGGCATCCAAATAGAAAGAGAGGAAGTCAAACTATCTCCATCATTGACAATATTATTCTATACCTAGAAAATCCCACAGTCTCTGCCCAAAGGCTCCTAGACCTGTTAAACACATTCTGTATAATTTCAGGATATAAAAATAATGTATAAAAATCAGTAGCATTTCTATAGATGAATAATGTCCAAACTGAGAATAAAATAAAGCAAAATCAATAACTCAATCCCATTCACAATAGCCATAAATAAGATAAAATATGTAGGAATACAGCTAACCAGGGTGGTGAAAGATTTCTACAATGAGAATTATAAAACACTGCTGAAAGAAATCAGAGATGACACAAACAAATGGAAAAACCTGTCATGCTCATGGATAAGAAGAATTGATATTGTTAAAATGGCCATATGTGCAAAGGAGTTTGCAGATTCAATGCTGTTCTTATGAAACTGCCAACATCATTTCTTCACAGAATTAGAGAAAAACTATTCTAAAATTCATATAGAAACACAGAAGGGTCCAGATAGCTAATGTAATCCAAAGCAAAAAAACAAAGCCAGAGGCATTGTAACACCTAACTTCAAACTATACTACAAAACTATGGTAACAAAAATTGCATGGTACTGGTGCGAGAACAGGCAAATAGACCAATGGAACAGGTTAGAGAACCCAGAAGTAAAGGTACACACCTACAACCATCTGATTTTTTGACAAAATCAACAATAACAAGCAATGGGGAAAGAATTCCCTGCTCAATAAATGGTGCTGGGATAACTGGCTAGCTATATGCAGAGGATTGAAACTAGACCCCTTCCTTTCACCATATATAAGAATCAACTCAAGAGAGATTAACAACTTAAATATAATACTTAAAACTATAAAAACTCTAAAAGAAAATCTAGAAAATACCAATCCAGACATAGGCCTTGACAAAGATTTCATGATGAAGTCTCCAAAAGCTATTACAACAAAGCCAAAAATAGACAAGTGGGGCCTATTTAAACTAAAGAGTCTTTATACCACAAAACAAACAGAACTATCAACAGAATAAAATGACAACATATAGAATGGAAGAAAACATTTGCAAAACATACCTCTGACAAAGGCCTAATGTACAGTATTTATGAGGTACATAAACAAATCAACAAGGAAAAAACAAATAACCTCGTTAAAAAATGGGCAAAGAACACGAACAAAAGTGGACATACACACCGCCAAAAGCATAGAAAAAAATACTCAGCATAATTAATTATTAGAGAAATGCAAATCAAAAACCACAATTAGGTACCGTCTCACAACAGTCAGAATGGCTATTGCTGATAAGTGGGTTGATAAATTTTAAAAAGGAGAATAATTAATAATAAAAATATGAATAATTTAGCAAATATTTGAATTTATTTTATAGGTAGGATTCACTGTTGGTATCCTTAACTCAGCATATGGATGATGAGACTCTGCTTTTTTTTAATGGAAGAATTTGTTTTGATGTTTAAGTGAAGCAAAAATGTCTTTCTAAATCCTAAAATTTCGGGAAATATAATAGGGTATTAAGTGGTGTTCAACACATGCTAATTATTTGAAACAATTATTTGATATCAACAAACCTGCTTTAATTCAACTCTCAACAGTAAATCTAATCTGATTTGTTCAGTTCATGAATTTTCACCGTAAGTTGTAAGTTAGTTTTTTTGTCAGATGCTGAAAGTCATTTCAACTAGTTTTTGTATGAAACTAAAGTTATTTAAATGACTTCTATTTATGAAACATGGACAACATCATTATTAAAAATATAATTTAATTTTCAGCATTAAAAAATGTCTGCCTTCCACAAACTGGTTTATGCTTTCATCCTAATTCCAATCTATACTTTTATTGGAAAAATGGGAAATAAGAGTAAAGAATAAATTCTTCCTTCAAAAAGTTTGTAATCTAATAGGTACTAAGTAGAAATAAATTAGATTTTTAAATTTAAAAAATCTTCACACTTTAATTCAACAATTTAAAAAAATTTTTAAATTTATGCAGCATCTACTATGGCTGAGC
Organism: Cacajao melanocephalus; assembly: GCA_963573385.1. Taxonomy (NCBI): domain Eukaryota; kingdom Metazoa; phylum Chordata; class Mammalia; order Primates; family Pitheciidae; genus Cacajao; species Cacajao melanocephalus. The sequence continues at coordinate 14,547 of CAUYLG010034371.1, forward strand.
ATCAGGCTGGGTGCTGGCAGAGACTAATGAGAAGGAAAGTTACACAGCTCTAACGGATAAAAAAGTATAAATACAACTCCATACAAATTATAAAATGATTGGAATAGAGTCTTTAAAAAAACCAAAATCCAAACAAGCATCTATATCCAAAAACTACCGGATTTTAATTTATATTTAAATGTTTCCAAAAATCAACAAGAATGACCCAACAGCCCAACTATACATGGGCAAAATGACATAAATAGTACACATAAAAAAGGGCTTTTAAAATATACGTAACCAACTTATAATAAGGGAAATGGAAAATTGGACAAAGTCATTTTTCACCAATCACATTGGTAGAGACTTATTTAAAAATTGGTTACATATTCTGTTTATAAGGAGGAAGAAAAACAGACAACCTCAGGCATTCTTGGTTGGGAGGGCAAATTGACAGAGCCTTTATGGAGAGAATTTTCCCAATATATATCAAAGAGTAAAATATATATAACCATTTCCAATAATTTATTTTACTCTCCAAGTGTCCCAAATTGTATAAACATTAATATACATAACCAAAAAATTGGAAATATATTATATATTCATTAATAAGTTATATTCTTTGTATAATATATATGTAAAACGTAAGTAGAACTTCCTATTGTATAATGTACCAAATGTGTTGGGTTTATACAGAAGAATACTATGCAACCATTAAAACAAACACTGGTTCTATAAGAACTGTCATGAAATTATCTCTAATATATATTTTAAGTGAAATATACAAATTGGAGAACATTGTAGAAAATACGCTACAACCTGTATAAACGACGTAAACATGTGTCCATATCCTTTCACGTATATAACTTAATTTGTACTTTCATGGAGTATTTTTGAAATATACAAAAGAAAATTTTGTGAATATTTGTTGTGGAGGGAAGCTGGGGACATGAAGAAATACTGAGAAAAACCTAATTGTAACTCATAAAATCTCTCTTCCTTATCAATATGTGTTATACATACAGTCACAACAGAAGGTGTTTCAGTAACATAGGTAACAAATAATGTCTACCTTAGATTGGATGGAAAACTCAATATACAAATAAGAAACAAAATCAATTTGTTTAATTTAGATATGGGTATTTAGAAAAGTCACATAGAAGGTATTGCATGTTTCTGACTTAGAAGCTGCTGGATCTAGTGATCCGATTTTGTCAAATTCCTTATCTCTCACATTTGCAAAACCTTTCTTTTTTTATCTAATGCCAATTTCTAAAATGTTATTTAAATAAATGACACATCCTTATTTACATTTAAGAAAAGCCATTTTATTTACAATAAACAAATTAATGGGAAATATATTTGTTTTTCTACAGTGAACAACACTATCCATTACTCCATGGGGAAGCAGCAGAAACACGAGCCCTGCAGGTCAGGTTGCTTAGTGGATATCAGTCTGGCTGTGAGTGAGGGTGGGATTCCCCAAAGCAGACTCCTAGCCATAAACAGAATTTATATCCATTTTGTTAAAATATATTTTGTTCATGAATTAAGCACTTCTAAAAAATATTCCTCCTGACAATGGTATTAGGAAATATATTTAAATTGCTGATACAATACAACCAGCAAAATATTTCCTTTAAATGTAAGATTTCTATAAATTCTAAGTCTATTTCTACTTTGGCATTTATTGTAAGTTACAGCCTATATCCATCCCGTCACGTATCCTGCACACAAAGTGACAGAAGCACATGATAAACGTTTCTGCTCCTTACTGCTTGGGCAAGTCTGAATCCACTTCTCTCGACTTGGCAAATATCTTTTTATTTTTTTAGGTTTCAATATTAATAACGTTTAATTCATTAGTTTGGCACACTATGATAATAAGTAATAAGGAATATATTCTATACCTTAAGGACTGGTCATAAAATCACAGAGTACATTTCTAAAACAGTCCCTTCAGTGGGTCTATGCCAAATGTCACTCAATTGTTCAAAGATTACTCACACAGAACTATGCTTTTATTTTGTTACTTCTCACTGCCCCATATTTCAATATCTCCTTTTACCAGCCAATAAGATGTAAATAAAAATATATGTGATTTCTGTTATTCAACTAACATTTTCTGAAAAGATGGTTAGCAATCAAGGTTTGTTATTAATGCATATCGATATAGAAAGGTTTGCCGTTTAAGGAAACCAGGGAGTAAATATTTTAGAGATGTAAATTATAATGCCTAATTGTTTTCTTTCTAAATTTTTAAGTTATTATATAATGGATTCTTTCTGAAAGTAGTATAATTAAAAATATGATATAAATTACTCATTTCTTTCATGTTGATTTGTGTTGCAAATCTATATAACATTTCATTACATAGATTACAGTGAGCAAAGATTGGGTAGAATTTTCAAAACATAAAAGGAAGACAGAACAAGCCATTATCTTAAAGTGTCATAAACTTATGAAACTTTCTTTTTAGAAGTTTAGCTAATTCCAGGACATACTCTGGAAGTTTTTCAATAAGTTAAACATGTAATTACTACATACCTCAGCAATTCTACTTCTAAGTACATATCCAAGAAAAATGAACACAGGAATCCACACAAAAATTGTGCATAAATGTTGATAGCAGCATTACTTACAATAGCCAAAAGGTGGAAACAACCTAAATGCCATCAACTGATAAACAGCTAAACAAATTATGGCACATCAATACAATGGGATATTTTTTCAGCCATAAGAAAAAATGGCTGGGCACCATGGTTCATGCCTGTAATCCCAGCACTTTGGGAGGCCAAGGCGGTTGGATCATGAGGTCAGGAGTTTAAGACCAGCCTCACAAACATAATGAAACCCCATCTCTACTACAAATACAAAAATTAACTGGGCATGGTGGTGCATGCCTGTAATCTGAGCTACTCAGGAGGCTGAGGCAGGAGAATTGCTTGAACCAGGGAGTTGGAGGCTGCAGTGAGCTGAGATCGCACCATTGCACTCCAGCCCAGCAACAGAGCGAGACTCCACCTCAAAAAAAGAAAAAAAAAAAAGTAAGAAAGAAAATGAAGTACTGATATATGATGTCACATCAATAAACCTGGAAACATTTTGTTAAATGAAACAACTCTATCACAGATGACCATGTAACAAATTATTTCATTCATATAAAAGTCTGGAGTAGGAAAATCTACAGAGACGAAATTACATTAGTGGTGTCTTAGGGATAGCAGCATATAGAGAATAATAGGCAAAGGGCACAAGATTTCAGGATTTCCTTTTGAGCTCATGAAAAGATCCTAAAATTGACTTTGGTTCTGGTTGTACATCATCTGTGAACACACTAAAAACCATTGAACTTCATACTTTAAATGGGAGAATTGATATAGGAATCATAGCACAATAAAAGTAATTTAAAATTTCAAAAGAAATTTCTGACTAGTCCTAACACTGGTCAGGCTAGGACTGCTATAGCTATTTTAGGTTGTCATTAAAGATCAGAAACTTATGACCAACCACTTTTTACATGCAACTCATTATTAGAATCTCAATGCTACCTCTTTACCTCCAATTCATGACCAGATTTCAGCAGAAAAAAGAAGCAAAAATATATATAGTATCTATAACAGAAAAGCCAAAATTTACCCAGAAATCCTCCTTGTTTTTCCTTTGGGATCAAAAATATGACCATCCTCAGAAACAAGAGGATAGGAAATTTGCTGTCTTTACCTGGACACTTTCCCACATCAAGCAGAATCTGGAGAAAAGCACATTGGGTAGGTGTGTTAGTGTGTTTTAGCTGCTATAACAAAATACCCTAACAACAGAAATTTGTTTTTCACAGTTCTGAAGACTGCAAAGTCCAAGGCACCAGCAGATCCCCCGTCTGGTAAAGTCTCTATTCCTCATAGACAGCACCTCTAGCTGTGTCCTTACATGGCAAAAGGGGATCCTTCTGTCTCACTTCTTAATATCCTGCCATGGGGATAACACTTCAACATGAATTTTAGAAGGACACATTTAGACTATAGTAGTAGGCAACTTTCAGGGACTCTCATAAATTCACAATAAGAGATATTCCAGTTTTACAGGTCTTTAACTAGAGGTAAGTTTCAGAAAATTTTTTAAAATCAAAGTTAAGGTTATAGGACAGGAACTTATGATTAAAATATAATTTAATATCAGAACAATACATGATAAATATTTCCTTTTTAATCATAAATATTAGCCTACTATTTTCATCTTCACAGATAATTTTTTTAAATAGCAAAAACAGCAGAGGCATAAAGCTGACATTTGTTTCTATGTTTTTGAAATAAATTTACAAGATTAATTAATTCAATAATCATTGACTAAATACATTCTCTCATTTATGCCCTTTGAGTTGCTGGGCATATAATGCTAATTCTATGATACCATAGAGGAAATTTTAACTAATAGGAAATAGTGTAGGGATGTTTCACATAGGTTACCTTTGAACTAATTTATTAGGAGAGAGGTAATAAATACTAGAAGAATGGTTGATACAAACACCTAGAAGTATTTTATAAAGACAATACTCCATAAAATGGTCAAAAAAAAAAAAACCTTCAAAAGAGTAAGCAGGGAAAGCATGAGGTGAGATTCAGTTGCTAAAGTAGATTGAGTAATATGGACCCATAAATAGTATGAATCTTACGCTTTGGATATTTGGCCTGCAGGGACAGTTTAAGAAGAGTTAGAAGAGTCTGTGAGCATTTTATAAATTATAAAAAAATTTATAAATGCATTGATGAACAGTGCAGAGCTTGCAATATTTGAATACTAAAAAAGGACTCATGCTTGTAAAGTTTAAAAGAAATATGGTCTCTCCTTGGCCAGAAAATCATAGTCATTTTACCACCAAAAGATTTAATATGCACAGTGCACTCTCAACATGAAGATAAAGTGGTTATAAAATGTGCTGTGGAATGTCTTTTAAAAAAGGCATATGTGAAAATTAAATTTTATTTGAAATGTATAAATTATTGTGAGCATGGATTTCTATAAAATGATTACTTTTATCTGAATTAGATTCATCTCAGTTTAATTCTTCAATATTTAGTCTTATTACTATAATTTTATTTAGTCTGTTTCATAGAATGTTGTAAATAACTGGCAATTTACCTATTATTTTTAGTTATGTTTTTAGTGAGAAGCATTGTACTGAAATATCTAGTTCTTTATATTATACCTTTTTATTTTTCAAGAATATTTCTTTTGTACACTTAATATATATATGCCCAAGAGTTATAGTAGGTTTGTCTACTGTTTTGCTTTACTCTGAAGTTCAAGGAATCCCCTGGAAATTTACTTGAGTTTAAAAAATGAAATATTTTTGAAACATTTTAAGTGTTAATACAAACAACTTTGTGTAAAAATATTTTTTAACAGAAACTCTTTTATTTCTTTTCCTAACCTATGAGGATTTCTAAGAACGGCATGATATAGAATAAAACTTGGTTTTTCATTTAATTATATTAAAAAGTAAAATATATGATTCTAAACAGATAGTCATATATTAGTGCTAAACTTAAGATTCCTGGTTTTAATTAATTCCTGACACTGTGTCTGCCATTAGCTTCAGCTGTGAACCATAGGAGCATAAATCCACTCTTCTAGGATAGAGAAGACATGCCATCTCTCTCTTTTCTTGATCAGTGTAATATGTATGGATGATACTTGGAATTGCAAGAGTCATCTTGCCCCTGCTTGTGAAAAGTAACTTATGGCCATAGAACAGAATCACTTAGAAATTGAGCTGAAACTCTGATTATATAATTCTTCAAAACCTGTTTCTGCATTTGTAGTTTCATATGAACTGGCACAAACCTTTCATTGTTTAAAAAATATTTAATTGAGCTTTTGGTTACTCGCATGTGAAAACAACATAATTGAAACAGATTGAAATGGTCTAAAATTAAAAATAAAAAAACTATCAATATGAATTTTCATTGCATCATAAGAGTAAATGTGTGGTAATAGAGAGATATGAGACATGAGCTCTATTTAGTGTGTGCCATGTAATGGACACTGAATATGCACTGGAAATAGAGGGTTGCGTAAGAATCTGTGTCTCACTTTGGGGAGCTAGAATGACTATGAAGGAAACTGACACAAAAATAGGTAATTTTACTAAAAGATTCTGTATTATATGCAAATACTATGCTTAAGTTGTTCACAGAAGAGAAATAATCAACACAACTCTGAGGGTGTCTGAAAGAATCAGTCATTAGTAAAGTGAAAAACAAGATGACAATACATGAGCAGAGTGTCATGAAACAGCCAGTTGTCATTGGGAAACTATTTGGCTAAAACATAGTCTGTAAGGCAAGGTTACTGGGAGATGAGGTTGCAGAGAAAGGCTGTGAAAGGGTGGTGTGTATCTTTCTAAGAAGTTCCAGCTTTAACACGTAATTTGGGAAGTAACACTATTTTAAGCAATAATGTTAAAATTACTAATATTTACTAAACTCAATAAAGCACACAGAGTACATTTAGTAACTGATAGCAAAGTAAATAAATCATGCATGTCTATGAAGAGGATATTATTTAAAATAAAGGCCCTGAAATTTGTGGGTTCATATATTCAGACTAAATTACTTGCCGATCAACACTTAAACAAATATCTTGCCCCCTAATTTAAAGCTATATAGAGCAAGTCAGTAAAGTTTCATGTATTTTACTTGTTGTTTAAACTTAAAGGGAAGTGTGTTGTTTGATAGAATAAAGAAGGATGCATTAGATGTCATAGAGATGCTATACAGCAAAATAACGAATCAGGCTGTGCACATTACAGGACTTTGGGACACTGTAATCCCAGAATTTTGGGACACTGAAGTGGGTGGATGGCTTGAGCTCAGGAGTTCGAGACCAGCTTGGGCAACATGGTGAAACCCGGCCTCTACAAAACAAACAAACAAACAAACAAAATAGCCAGGCATGGCGGTGCACACCTGCAGTCCCAGCTGCTTGGGAGGCTGAGTGCAGAAGATCATCTGAGCTCCTGAGGCAGAGGCTGCAGTGAGCCAAGATCGAGATGCTACCCCTACACTCAATCCTGGGTGACAGAGTGAGACCCTGTCTCAAACAAACACACAAACGAGAAACATGAATTATTGTACACGAAAAGCTGATCTTCATAGAAACAGAGGAGAATGGGCATGCAGGGGAGATGAGACCAGACTCAGAAGGTGAAGCGAGGCATGGTGAGGTTGAAAGGGCATGAGTTCAAAGTGGTTTAAATATAGCCTCCTAATCATCAGGTTGGAAGAGTAAATGAGATATGTATCTAATACGTAGGAAAAGTCATTATCTGTTAGCTATTGCTTTTATTGTTGTAGTGATTTCACCTTGTGGCCTGCCATGAGTCATAGTCTATAGAACACATAAGAGCTCTTCCATGAACAAGACTGCTTAGCTAGTATTTCTTGAGTTGATTTCAATATTCTTCACTTTGCCACAATCTTCTTGGCTGTATGAGTCCTTGGCCACTAATTAGGAATTTAAGAGTTATCTGGCTCTAAATCAATACTCACACCTGGATTCTATCAGTATTTTTCCTCTTATTCTAGACATACCCACTTCCACAGTCTTGCCCTGTAGGTTCCATAATAGCCAGCAGTGGAAGGATATATATAAATTATATTCAGTCTTTTTCTCAAATGTATATTAAAGTTTTGAAATCACAAATTCCATTTTCATTGGTTGGAAACTGCCTCTGAAATATGTCAATGTTAAGTCATTGAATCCCATTCCTTTCATTTTGTAGGTTTGTAACATTACCAACTTCAACAAATTTTATATTCTTTTATAGACATGATCACATAACCACAGAGAGCTTTGTAAACACCAGCCCTATTAAAATCTAGCAGGTATGTTTTTGCACACTGTTAGACTTGGGTGAGGGCACTGGAAATAATTAGTTTTCCTCCCATGATGACACAATTCTCAGTTACTACATGTAGTCTGAGTAACATGTACCAGCTACGGGAACGATTTAGATTTTAGTGCACTTGCCTCAGAGGTGTACTCAAGGCCAAAAATATTACTGACTATACCACACCCCAAAACAACCAGTGGTTAATTCTCTTGTGCTTTGGGGAATAGATTTATTTTATTTTATGATAACAATGATGGGCATCAAATAACCATATTCCATATGCTTAGCATGAGGTCAGAGTAATTGATTATTTTAAAGCATGGGGCCAATTATGTGACTCTACTATTGCCCAGAAATAAATACCTAAAAGAGAAATGCAGTATGAGCTTAAGCAGAGCTCAGAAAATGAGTTTCCATTCTGTCTTCTTAAAAGACTGAGAAGTCTACAGTATTATAGTCCTACGAAAAAAAATTCTCTAGTTTCTATTTATTTGTTTTAAATGATAGGTAAATCCTTTTTAATCAGTTAGTCAAGGCTAAGATGTGAATTGAAAGATGCCTATACTGTGCCAGCAAGAAAAGCAAGAGACTTTCCAATAATGATTGCAGTTGTCCATTGATAGTTGATCCCATTAATGAAGTAAACAAATCAAATGACAATACGTAAATACAATAATAGTTACACACAGGCTCACACACACAGCCATGCCAAATACTCAGAAAATAATTCTCATGAAATCAGAAGATTCTTTTAGTGTTCTTTAGATAAACGTGTCAGGGCAAAGGTTAGCTGCTGATTTTTCTCTGATAGTATATGATGTACAGTAACATTTGCAGAACTTATGCTTAGCAACAAAATCTCTGGTTTGTATTACAATTCTAGAATCACTCCTTTTATCTGGGAGACAGAATGTTCTGTAACTGGGTAATTTTTTTAATATATTAGAAATAGAGTGAGAATTAAATTAAGAAATCCTGTGTTAGCATCTGGTACTATTGTATGAATTTGAGAGTGTTACTTGTCATTTCTGCAACTCCAATTATCCTCTTTGTTGAACATTATATAAATAATATTGGTTCTGATCACTGAGAATTTGAATAAAATAGCAAATAGCAAGTCACTTTTAATTTGACAAATGATATGAAACTGCATATTTCTATAAAAGTTCTTACAGTGTGGGCTATGGGTCATAAAATTCTCTTCATCTTTTTTTTCTTCAACATTTATTTTAGATTCATGTGCAGGTTCATTACATGGGTATTTTATGTGATTCTGAGGTTTGGGGTATGGATTCCATCACCCAGGTAGTGAGCATTGATTGTACCCAACAGGTAATTTTTCAAACCTTGCCCCCTGTCCCTCTCGCCCCATTAGTACTTCCCAGTGTCTATTGTTCCCAACTTCATCTTTGTGTATCTATTTATATTATCCTTATGTTTGGATGGTAGCTTGATTGGAAGTCGGAGTCCAGATTAATAGTCCTTTTGTTGACAATCTGTTCTTTTGTTAGTAATCTTTTTTGTCTCATCATCTCTAATGTTTTCATTCACAAAGAATTTAGCTACGGGTATTTACTTCTTTATCATTTATATCTTACTTTGTACTTTCAATTATCACTTTCAATCTGAGGTTACATGTCTTCAAGTCTGTAAAAATATCCCACCCATTCTCCAAAAATTGTTCTGCTTTTTGCTATTTTCTTCTGGAATCCTCATAGACCTATACTGACACTTTCAAACCTATGCTCCATTTCTTAGACTGTTTTATGATGTATTTTACCTTTGCATCTCTCTATGCTGTGTCCTGGAGAATTCCTCAGTACTATTATTGAATTGATGAATTCGTATTGTTGTTACTTTCAATGACTCTAGTTTTCATTTCCAGGGCTCCTACTTGTTTCTACAGGTGTTAATTCTACTTGTTTTTGAAATTTTATTGTCTGTATGTGGCTGTTATTTATCTTTTTAAGAGTCATTAATATATTTATTGTACAATTGGATTTTTGTTTTAGATTATTTTATCATTTTTATTTTATTTAGAGTGAACTTATCTAGCAAATGTTGATTTGGTTTCCTATCCGTTTTAACATTAATTTTCTTCATGTATTTTAAAATATTGATTAATATAATAATACTTACTTTGAAAAATTTTTCACATTTTTTGTCATTATTTTCTTGCATAGCCTCAGGCCCCACAGGTCAGAGCCAGGTCTTTTTAAACAAATAGCCACATTATGTTAACAAAAAAATTCTTATTTTAATTACTGATAGAAAAGAGGTCCTCTAAAGTAGCAAACCGACTTTACTTAGGAAAATACCTTGTTACGTCTTCTGTGAATTGGATTTTATGGTAGACTGGACTTTTCTTCTCTACTCATTGTTCCTACTTTCTAAGGAATTATACATAAGTATACTTTGCCATGTGACTACAGTACCTCCCATTACAGGTAAAGAATATTTACATTGTTGATTTTAATTTGGCTTGGTCTTATAAACTGCTTTGGCCAAATGAATATTATCAAATATGACACAAACTGAGGCTTTACATGCACTTACATAATTTACTTTAACCTCTTGGGTCTCCACTATCCACTAAGAAAAGAACCTGCCCTTTATAGCTGCTGCTAAGAATCACAGTCTGTAGCATAGGTAAACCCAGGCAAACCCACATAAGATAAACTGAACTATGACCCAGAGACACATGAATGAGAAATATATATCTTGTTATAATTTATCACAATTTTGAGGTTATTAGATAGTATTGTTGCATGAATTGCTGACTATTTCAGAAGAGAGAGATCTGAACATATATATTGGCAAGAGTCAATAAAGAAATTTATATTTAAATTAATATGAATAAATATAAATTTATATAAATATAAATACAAATTTGAGGGGAGGAGGAAAGTAGAGAAAGGAGAGGAGGAAGATGAAGAAAGAGGCACACAAAAATATAGACGGGGGATTCATAGCAGAAGGATGGAAAGTAAAGACAAAGTAGATTAGTAAAAACTAGGTTTCTGGTGGACCAAAAACGTTTAAAATAGATTTATATAGCATTCAACTAAGTTCTAATTCTTTACAATCTCTCTTTGATTTCTTAAACATTTTGTAAGCTCTATTATACATATATAAGTGCCTATGGGTCTGTGTGTGGGAGTGTGTGTGTGTGTGTGTGCGTATTTGTGTGTGTGTGGGTCCATGCGCATTTTCAAAATAAGTCAAAGTAGTTGAATTCTATATTTCAAAAGAAGACATGAGAAAATTCTTTTATGCAGGAGGAGATAAAAATGAAATCAGTAATGCAGAAGAAGCAGTAAATGAGAGCTAGCAATGGTCATTCAAATATAAGCCCAAGGCACTTTGCAGAAATCATGAGCAAAATATTTGACTTCATGCAAAATGGATTACAAGGCTTATGCTTGCATCACAAAAATTTCAAAGGACAGAATAACATTCAACAAATATACAACAACCTAAAACCATTACTGTAATTTCTCAGTTCTAAGATGCTATAAATTTATGATATGTCACAAATGTAGTTACAGATTTTTGTGGAAATTACTTATATATTTCATTTCTAATTGACTTAAAAGCAAAAGGAAACTTTTGGCAACAGAATTTTAGGTTACCATGTTAATTTGGGTTATTTGAGAAGCAGATCTGCTGTAGGGATTAAACACATTAGAGATTTATTGGGAAAACACCTGTGAAGGAAAATGTGACTGGGGACAGAAAAGAAGAGTTTTCAGACCACAGAGTAGGTTCAATCCTGGTGGAGGAGAGAAGGAAAGAAAGTTTGGGAGGAAACTGTAGTGCAGTCTTAAGAAAGTTTCAGCAAAACCAATGAGGAGTCTTCAAGTCAAAGTGGCCTGTGAGAAAAGGGCCTGGCTTTGGGTCTCTGCCTTGAACCCTCATTGGTTGAGAGGGTACCTGGGAACTGTGACCTCTGTGCACATGCAGTGATGGATCTCAAACTGCAGCGCTTAGGACCATTGGTCATTGGTCAGTTATGCTCCCTGCAATGGAGATCTGAGATCTGGGAGGATTATATTCATGGTTGCCACAGTTAAATACTTCCTTTTGCAGACTCATATAGAAGTTTGTATCTGAGCCTTCTGAGCTTTCTTTTTTTATTATTATACTGTAAGTTCTGGGGTACATGTGCAGATCCTGCAGGTTTGTTACATAGGTATACACGTGCCATGGTGGTTTGCTGCATCCACTCCCCCCCATCATCTACATTAGGTATTTCTCCTAATGCTATCCCTCTCCAATCCTCCCACCCCCTGCTATCTCTCCCATAGCCCCCACCCCCCAACAGGCCCTGCTGTGTGATGTCCCCCTCCCCGTGTCCATGTGTACTTATTATTAAACATCAACTTATGTGTTAGAACATGCAGTGTTTGCTTTTCTGTTCTTGTGTCAGTTTGCTGGGAATGATGGTTTCCAGCTTCATTCATGTCCCTGCAAAGGACATAAACTCATTCTTTTTTAAGGCTGCATAGTATTCCATGGTGTATATATGCCACATATTCTTTACCTAGCCTATCATTGATGGGCATTTGGGTTGGTTCCAAGTCTTTGCTATTGTAAATAGTGCTGCAATAAACATATGTGTGCATGTGTCATGCCATTTAGAATGGCAATCATAAAAAAATCAGGAGACAACAGATGCTGGAGAGGATGTGGAGAAATAGGAACACTTTTACACTGTTGGTGGGAGTATAAATTAGTTCAGCCATTGTGGAAGACAGTGTGGCAATTCCTCAAGGATCTAGAAATAGAAATTCCATTTGAATTCCAGGAATCTCATTACTGGATATATACTCAAAGGATTATAAATCATTCTATTATAAAGACATATGCCTTCTGAAGTTTCAAAATCTAAAGTGTATTCTGAATTACATTTGAATACCACAGTGGCATATTTTGTATGTCTTGTTTTTGTAATCTTGATGCTTTTATCTATTTAGAATTGTCTTTGTAATTTTGAGTTAGATTGAAGAATATCAATGTTTTATCAGAATTTCAAATTTGGTTGAATTAGCAAACTCTTTTTCTCTTTTATTAAATTGTATATTTCCAGAAGTATAATGGCTTCTCTTAAAGGTCAACTGGTAACATTTGCCAAAAAAAGGACTTGATCTGTTCTGACTTTGGAATGATTGAGTTATCCACTGTAGACTTACTAAGAACATGTTATAAACTATTTCAAGAAATTTAGCTGTATTTTCATTTTCTGTCATAAGAAAATAAATAGGTATAGTATACAGACAACTTATACCTCACTGCTATAATATTTGCAGGCATTTGAATTACAAATTTGGTATCCCAATTTAAATCAGATTTAACCTTATGTGGTGCTATAAATGTAAATAAGTGAGGTGACTGTCAGATGAATATGTATTTTATCTCTCACTATGTTTGTCTAGTTTACATAAAAACAAGTATATCATAAGTGACCTCACTTGCCTAATTTAAATGCAATTTTTCTTCTGTTTCTACCTTATTAATGTGGAGTTGATGCTTAATTTTAGATCCTTCCTCTCTATGTATAATTTTAATATTAATATTTTTATATCATTGAATAATTCAACTATTCTACCTAAGCAAATCAATGCAGAAACAAAAAATCAAATTCCACACCTTCTTACCTATAAGTGGGAGCTGAACATTGCATACACACAGACACAAAGATGAGAACAATAAACACTGGTGATTCCAAAAGGTAGGAGGGAGGAAGAATTGACAAAATACTTAACAGGTACTATGTTCACAAGTTGGGCGACAGGTTTATTGGAAGCCAAAACTGAAGTATTATGCAATATCCCTATGTAGTAAACCTGTCTGAATGTAAAAGAAAAAGTCTTCAGGATACATTTACAAAATCTAAACAAAAATTGTTATAAAAGAAAGCTTTTTATATCCAGATATTGCTACTAAGTAACTCTTTGAAATGTAATAAAAATAAAATCCGTAACTGTGATAAATATTTAAGATTGCTTTTATTTTTTCAAGATAATTTTAAAAGGATCCATTACATTTTATTCAGTTCATGTTTTCTTTCCATCCCCTTCTTTGACCTAATCAACTTCATCTATTCCAGTCTTAATGGTCCACTCTTTCTAAATCAAAGAACACACTGTCGGCTAAGAAGAAAAATGCTTTTATCATAATGTAATTTAGAATTATGTAGATGCTTTCATTAAACCTTCATATATTTCAAAGGACAAGAGTGAAAATGAGTTTTTCATGTTAGACAACTGAACTCATGCCAAATTAATAAGTAATAATCAAAATTGTTTTCTCCCATGGCATCAGCTTTATATTGCTTTGTTAAAGTTAGAGAAGGAATTTTTGGACAGACAGAACATTACTTCCTTCACATGGCACATTATTTAATTAATTATTAAGCAGGCTCACCATTATCAGGCTTAGATAATATGGTTTTAAATCAGATTTTGAGAAGTCGGTATTTAGAAGATGATATTCAGCATTGCTGATCCTGTAGGGTTTTTGATCCTTTATGCTCTTCCTTGAATAATGGGCTGGATGTTGTCAAACATAATGGCATTCTATTTTGTGTCACTGGCAAAAAGCCCTATCTGACTTCAAACTTACAAAAATAGACAGAGGTCCTTTTCATTATATACTGTAAGAGAATTTGGAAAATATTTTATAAAATTAACAACCATATTAGAAAAACAATAACTGCATTGACTTTATTCTTAGAAACAACAGAATATTTGGTAATTAGAAATATTAAGAATGTAAGTTCAAAAGGTCACTGTTTTATTGTGTACTATCCAGCTGCTTAGGGTGATTTTCATGAATTTATGCCAATCTTAAAAAGGAAGTATTTGTCAAGAATGTAACAAGTTTTGTGGGAGGTCACTTAAAAGATTCTTATGGGTATAAGACTGTCCAGTCTGTTTTACAAGGGATTAGAGGAGTAAACAAAGGAAGAAAAACTAAGATACGAAAGAAACACTATATCTTCAGTTACTGATAGATATCTATGCCAACATTTCATACCCATAAAATTATGATTAATGTTTATTGGGTACATACTATATACCAGATACTATGCTAAAACCTTTTAATGCACTATCACTTTTTATTTAATCCATATAACAATTCATTGTATACTCCTATTATGTGGGCAGTGAGTTTTGAGTAAGTTAGGTAACTTGCCTAGTTTGCCCAAATGCATTAAGGATTAATTGCACCCAGATAAGTCTGACTGGAGAACCCTGAGAGATGACTATGTCACCTTCTATTCAGTATTCAGACTCTCTACCTTCAGTTTCATGTGCAAAAAATAAAAATTCGCATGTAAATCAAGTCAGCTTTACCAGATA
The DNA here is from genome assembly GCA_963573385.1 of Cacajao melanocephalus. Lineage (NCBI taxonomy): Eukaryota > Metazoa > Chordata > Mammalia > Primates > Pitheciidae > Cacajao > Cacajao melanocephalus. Next base: position 29,784 of record CAUYLG010034371.1, read on the forward strand.
GAAAACACAAAATCCCAGACCATTCAGATTATTATTTTTATCGTCTCTTTCCTTATGCTGTGCCTTTTTAACAGAAATATAAGCATTATTTCTCTAACACAATATAAACAAACTATGAGGTATATAAGTGTTTCAAGGAATCATTTCTCCTTAATTTTATCTCTAGCATCTACCACAGTACTTGCCAAAGACAAGTTTAATTTTGAACCAAATTGTTAAAATATAAATTTCAGAAATATACTTAGATATTTCCCAGTTACAAAAGTGGCATAATGTATAGAGAAATCAACTAATTAATAAAAAAATTAAAAATGGGAAAAACTAAATTAAACAAAATAAGCAAACACACACACACACAGATATGTATATATATATATTATATATATATATTATATATATATATTATATATATATATTATATATATATTATATATATATATATATAATATATATATAAGCTAAATCAAAGAATTCCAAAGACAAATATACCATGTTTCCAAATGCAGGTGTTGTGCACATATATACTATGATTTTATTTCAGATTGAAATATATGCAAGTGATATCCTCTTTCACTGAAAGGCAAGCTAATAAGTATTTGCAGAATAATTAAAATAGCCTCAATGTGTGTCTTTATAATGTATATAAAACAACTTATATTAAATTATAATTTTCAAAGGAAGACATTTCAATCATTCCTGCTGACCCATGTATAAAGCATCCATCTGATGGGCGCATATGCTAATTTTCAGAATAGGTCAGATTATCCATCAGTGAGCATTATATATGGGATAAATATAGTTCAAAACAATATGTGATGAAGAACTAAATCACACTTACTAGCAAAGTTTGAGACTGTGATGTAAATAATAATCAGCAATGTTTATCTTGATCAATACATATTGAGTACCAATATAAGTCCTTTAGAGGAATTACCCTATTTGAGTCCCGTTATGGATTTTGTGGTAGATATAACATGAATGATTAGGAGTCCTATTGTTGCCTGTAGAAGAAAGGTTAAAAAGTCTAGAGAGGTTAAGTTACTTGCCAGAGTCATACAATGAGGTAACAATAGTTAGGATTTGATTTATACCTTCTTTCTCTAGAACTTACACACTTCACCCTAAAATATTGTCTACAATTAAGAGTATCAATAATACAATGTTATTTAAATTCAAATGTTGGAATATGTTACATCTAAGCAGGTAGTTAAACATCAGAAAAAAAAATTGGAAACACTGGAATTCAGGGTACTGGGGGCTTGTCCCAGCTCTGAACAAATTAGCTTTGCCTTAACAGCCAACTCACTTACCCTCTGTGCATCTCAACTTGCCAATTTTTATATTAAGATGGCTGGAGAAAATACAATTAAAAAAACTTCTTTTTTCTCAAATACTCCAAGTTTGCAAATACCAAGGTGTGTTATAGGTTGTTGTCTCAAGTATTTGATTCTGCTGCAGGTTCTCTTCCATCCCTACTACATTGTGATATTTACATCAGTGAGGATGAAGTTAAAAGTCACTCATGGGGCTAAATTGGATTCATAACTATTGCTAATGCAAATGAAGGCGACTTAATGATTCAAGACTGTGCCTGAGAATACTAAAATTAAAACTTACATTAAATTAGACTTTCAGATTTGAGCCAACCAAGGTGCAAAGGTTAAGTGTGGAGATATTATACATCTGTGATGATACATTTTCTATTAAATAAAAATTTTGAAATATAACAAACTGAAGCAGGGCGGGGTCACAAACAAACCCCTCAAACACCGAATTGGGAAGGAAGTGGTGTTTTATTCAGCTGGGAGCTGCAGTGGCATAGATGCCTAACAACCAATCTTCCCAACAAAGAAAATCCTTGCCCTTTTAAAGGCTTACAACTCCAGAAATTACATGTGAAGGGGTCCTGGGCTTACAAGTCTGGAAATTACATGTGAAAGGGTCTTGATCCATGAAGTAGGCATGTAGTACATGACTTAGGCGGGGGTTTGATCGTGTTTAAGTAAAAACAATGCCTTCCGGAAAGATTCCTCCATACCGTATCCATGATCTATAGATGGGATTGTAGTTAGCAGTAGGGGTCTTATCCTTAACCTGGCTGGTGGTGCCAATCGATTCCTCCTCTGGCTGACTTCTAACTTCTCCTTTTGAGATGCAATGTAGAAGGCTGAAGAGGATTAAGGGTCTCCTTCCTCAAAACTACATCTTTTTCTTACCATGTAGAAAATATTATTTAAATTTCCTAAGTAATTTCTTATACTTAATATTAACCTCAAAAATTAAAGTGACAAATTTTAGCAATTCATCAAAAACCATATTATGTAAATATAAATCTTTTGCAATCTAAAGTTTTGAAAAAAAATGAAAACTTTCTATGATGGCTTAGAAGCCATTTATTCTCTGAAGAAGATTTTCTATATGTTATGGGGGAAGTAAATGGCATTCATACAGTGGATAGAAGTTATTACAGTTTCATTTATGGAATATGTCTTATTTTACCTACTCAATCCTCTTTCAGAGATCTTAGCAACATATGCATTTTTAAATTTTAGCATCATCCCTGGTAGACATCAATTTTGACATTAGTTAATAGTTATAGTATTCTTGCAACACAGAAATCAAAAGGAATGAATTTATTTCATATACTCAATTGGGTCTCTTCCTTCTGACTCATGCAGAGAAGAGACCACCCATCCTGACAAATGCCTGAGGTCCACATGCAACCTGCAAACATAATCGCCCACTTCAGACCATGGAAGCAGGAAGCCTGTTTCCTGTTACTTGCCACCACTCAGCAATGCCCACCTCACATGTATACAGATCCAGAATGCTCAAAATTGTTCTCTTGCTGCTGCAACATCGGCGCTGTCCATCATCATCTCAGACACGCACTTTTGTAAACCAAGAACAAAGGATCAACTTTTTTCTAAGTCTGAATTGAATACTGTGAGGCTAAAGTGTCCCCACTCATTTAGGGAGTGGAAATATTGAACCAAACAAGCCTCACCTAACTACAATGTCCTGCTGCTGTTCATTTCCCTTTATTTGTTTGTACTAATACCCAAAAGAGGCTGTGTTTTTTTCCCTTTGTTCAATAACAATTTTCCTATATTCTTAGATATGTCCATTCCAAAATATACTCCTTAATTTTTCAGAATTTGTTTCAGGGAAAAACTGGAAAAGACATTAAATCATGTTGAAATATTTGGCTGACTTTCATCTAGGAAAAAATGTAAAGTTAAATCTCTACATTACAATATATACAAAATAAAAACAAATTTTGGTAAGACCCAAGCATTTATTTTTAAAACCAATATCATGTTAAATGTATAACTGAGAAATGTAATCATAATTTTGATGTGTAGAACTGAAGGCAATATCAAGTAACCTACAAAATATAAATTTAAGAAATAAGATTATTACATTAGCCTGCATTAAAATAAAATATCTGTATGACAATATATGCTGTAAAGCAGATTAAAAGACAAGTGAAATTGTTGAGTAAATATTTGCAATACCTATTAATATGGTTTGGGTTTGTGTCCCTGCCCAAATCTCATGTCCAATTGGAGGAGGGACCTGGTAGGAGGTGATTGGATCATAGGGGCAGATTTCCCCCTTGCTGTTCTCATGATAGTGAGTGAGTTCTCACAATATCTGATGGCTTAGAAGTGTGTGGCATCTTCCCACTTGCTCTCTCTCTCAAGTCGCCATGTGAAGAAGGTCCTTGCTTCCCCTTCTGCCATGATTCTAAGTTTTCTGAGGCCTCCTAATCATGCTTCTTATTAAGCCTGTGGAACTGTGAGTCAATTAAACCTCTTTTATTCATGAATTACCCAGTCTCAGGTAGATATTTATAGCAATGTGAAACAGACTAATACACACATACTAAAGGGTTTACATGTAAAATACATTTTAAAAGATCTAAAATTTCATTCCTACCATAAAAATCTCAATGTAAAGAAGCCCATATATAAACAGATAGTTAATAGCAGATAAATAGGAGTGGCCAATAATCATTTAGAAGACACTTACCCTCACTAATAATTGGGAAAAGGCACATTAAAACAGAAACAATTTTTTATTCACTATATTAATGAAGTTTGAAGAAAAAGATTGATAATAACAAATATTAGTACAGGTGTCAGAAAAACAATTTGAAAATACTGTTGAAATTATTAAATTAAAAACATAAATTGGCCAGATTTTAGTAAGAAAATTTGATTTTTAGTTGGAAAAACTAATTTTAAAAAGTTTGTTAAGAACTTTCATTATCTAGGGTGTGAATTGCTTGATTTGAGATTCTGGATCTTAAATTTATTTTTCATTATTATCTCTACCTGGTGTTGTTTTACACACACATGCTTGGGTTTTAATAAATAATTTCTGGATTGAACTTTACTCAAAAAACATTTTCCATCTTCCACTTATATGACATAAAAATGTTATTTTTTTTCTTGTCATTAAGAAACTCAGAATAAGTTACCTATTACAATAAGATTTTAAAAGTTAGGTTCAAGTTATAAGCATAATAAGCCTTGAAAAATTTTACTCTAAAATCATACTGGCATATTAAAAATAAATATATACTCAATATGTATATTTCAAAGTATAACTGTGGGTTTGGATAAAACTCAGGGAAAATATACCGATACATACATATTTAAAATGAAACAACTCTAATAAAAATAAAAATTGTTTGTAAGATTGATTTTGATTATTACTTCAGATGTTAAGCTCTAAGGAGCTGAGATTTCCTTTTCATTTCTTGAGAATGGATCAATCAATTACTATTAGCCTGTCTAAAAGGAAAATGGGAAAATATTGCTTTATGTTGTTAACAGCAGAAAAGAATAGTCAATGTTTTAGGGCTATATGATAGAAAATGAGAATAAATTTTAGATATATTTTATTTCGACCAATTGCATTTACCTGTGATTTTTCATTCTATCTAGCAGGTTATCGTGCTTGTAAATTTTAAATACTAGAGGAATGCACTTAACTATGAATGCAGATAAAAAAAAATGTTGTTTACATAGTGGGAAGTAAGGCTGTTCCTGTAAGTGGAAAGCCTCTAGATATATTTCAGCTAGACCAGTGTTAACAGATTTATTAAATTTTAGTATTTTTGGCAAGTACATACATGCTTTGTTCCAGATTATTAAAGTTCAGCTATTGCAGCCCTGACAGTTCTAGACATATTAACTCTCTTCTTACATCCATATCCTGACATTTAAGAAATTAATATATTTATGATTTTTTTTAGTTCTTATCAAATAATTTGAGAAGGTTCTACTAGGTAGGTAAGAAAATGCGTCCTGCAAATATAGAATTCTTAAATGGCAACTTTTTCTTTTCTTTTCTTTTTTTTTTTTTGAGACAGAGTTTCGCTCTTGTTACCCATGCTGGAGTGCAATGGCGCGATCTCGGCTCACTGCAACCTCCGCCTCCTGGGTTCAAGCAATTCTTCTGCCTCAGCCTACCGAGTAGCTGTGACTACAGGCGCGCACCACCATGCCCAGCTAATTTTTTGTATTTTTAGTAGAGTCGGGGTTTCACCATGTTGACCAGGATGGTCTTGATCTCTTGACCTTGTGATCCATCCGCCTTGGCCTCTCAAAGTGCAGGGATTATAGGTGTGAGCCACTGTGCCCAGCCTGACAACTTTTTCTTTCTAGCCTCATGCCAGTCTACAGTGGTCATTTTTACAAGAGGAAAAGTGATACAATTTATTAAATAATATGCTTACAGCCATAAAATCTATAGCAATTGTTCAGCTTTCTAATTTTACAGATGAAGAAAAAGAACCAGAAAGTTTGAGTCTCTAGAGAGGTGTGTGTGTGTGTGTGTGTGTGTGTGTGTAAGAATTTTAAATGTGGGTTATATACATTATATATATATCATATGTGTAATATAGACATTATATAGAATATAATATATGGATATATACATGAATATTTATATGCACACATATAAATACAAAACTATGGAGACTGAACCTTTTTGGATGTGTTTCTCTATGTGTATTTACACACACTGTGTGGTGTGTATGTTTGTGTGTGTGTAAACAGAAAGAAAAAATAGCAATTCTTACCTCTGTCTTCTAGAACAGTCATTTATTTCCACTACAGAATTGCTATATAATTTTAAAATAAACTGCTTTAATGCTGCTGATGTATTCCTCATTAACTGTGCTAGTTTTCTACCCTTAGTAAACTCACTTTTCAACAATGTAGTGATCCTTATTTTGGAACCTAAGTAGCTTCTACAACTAAAAGTTTTTCATTTAACTTCCTTCTGACTTCTCTGGTAGCCTGTACATAATTGAGAATTATGTCAATGATTCTGAGCAAATGTTATGTCTGTCTCTGTGTGTTTTGTGAATATTGTCATGTTTCTGCAGTGAGAAGAAAGAATGAGTTTCTTCTGATATTCAGAGGGCTGGTGCCAGTGTTAACTCTAATTTCATCATTTCCATCTGATTGCTATTGTCACTACCCCATATTATTAAATTACCAACCAAGAAGAGTTCTCATTGCCAGCAAATGGCCGTGATGTAGAATAATCCATATATAGTGGGTTTATCCTAAGCTAATCTTTAAAGTAATTTTGACTGCTGAAGATACTGAATCTTTACTGAAGATACTGAATCTTTACCTTGTAATAAACTATGTTAGCTTTTCTGTTTCTGAACTGCTTGAAATACTTCAGAGAAAAGGACTAACCACCTCGATATTCAGATATTAATTTTTTTCTCTCTTTTTTATTATACTTTAAGTTCTGGGGTACATGTGCAGATCATGCAGGTTTGTTACATAGGTATGCACGTGCCATGGTGATGGTTTGCTGCATCCATTGCCCCGTCATCTACATTAGGTATTTTTCCTAATGCTACCCCTCCCAAATTCCCCTCACCCCCTACTATTCCTCCCCTAGCCCCCCCCACCCCAGATTTTATATGATGACCTGCAGGCTGTGAAATGTGAAGACATTTCTTATTTTACCAAAGTTTGAAATTTATTTTGTATTTGGAGTTTTTATTATAAGTTTTTTTTATTTTTAAAAATTTCTGCATTAAACACTTTCATGTTTGTAGTAGGCACATACTAGGGACTGAAATTGTGTTAAATAAATTTAATTGAACACAATTTGTGTTACTCTTTCTGTGAGTTCCTTGGAGAACATTATGCTTCCTTTAAGCATTACTGCTGGTACCTTGAAAGGTTACGGTTGAAATAATATTTTGAAAGAAAACATCCAGGCATTCAGAATGGGCCAAAATGCTCTTGTCAATCAGGTGGGACTCAGACTGAAATTCTTTGTCCACAACATGACACTACCAAAACCAAAGCTCATGAAACGAACAAGCCCATTAAGGTTTAAGTTGGCCCAAGAGAGAAGAAAAATCTCTTTAGCTTGCAGGATAATTCATTACATTACATTTATTGTCTATGAAGGACTACAATAATTTGCCTAATATAAACAATATAAACATTGAAGATAGTATCTATCCTAATATAAATGTTGCAATACAAACATAATTCATATCTGATCAACATGATAGAGTTTCTTAGCATAAGTAGCTAAGTGATCATGTTCAAGCTTGTCCTGTAACCAAACAAATCTCCAAAGAAGTGCTATCTTTCTCCACCTCACTGAAAGGAGTGTAAATATGACTGTATTTAGTGCATTCATGTGGATATGTAGTGGAAACATTTGCACATATCTAGCCTACTCTAGATTTTTTTATGACTTCATATTACTAGAAAACAACACGCAAAAAACTAGAGGTGCGTTAAGAAACTGGATTAATCAAAGCTTGTTCTCTCTATTCCCTCTTATCTCTCTCTCTCACTCTTGCTCCTTCCTTCCTTTAACTGATCTTTTGTTGGTCACAGACACTACTAATGATGCATAAAGTGCTGGACCCAATGTGAAAAATATCTCACGAAAGAAATTCTGTTTTTGAGTTTTGTTGCCAAGTATAAATTGATTCCATGCTATCTCATCATCATTCTTCTTGATTCTGTTTCTATCAGCCCAGACATATATTCTCTTGCATTGACATTTGATGTTTTAGTTCTTCTCACCATTTAATATGACATAAATTTTTGTATTTTTGGGAAGGGGTGAGACAGAAAGGGGTTTACCTAACTTCTCAGAAAATTAAAGATAGGAAATGATCATTTAAATGCCTCACTCTGCTTTATTTTCTAAATGTCTATATTTTAACTCATTTCTAACAGTCCAGCATGATTTGACTTTTAAAATATACTTCAAAATCTATCTTGATAATTAACAGATATTAAATGTTCAGGTAGTATTTTTAAAAATTATAATTACAAGAAAATGGTCAGAAAATCTTCTCACAGATAGTATTTTACCTAATGAGCATTCCCTAAATAATTTTTTGATTACAAAGTGATCACAACTGACTTGATACTTAAACAAAACTCTGGTAAGTATGTCTACTCCCTGAGTGTTTTCATGTGATAGATTCCTTTCTCTGAGTCATACATTTTGGGGCATCCTACTGAAAGATAAATTACAAAAACTTTTAAAGTGGTTAATTTGACATCTTTATGATGATATGTATTTTAAATAGGTCAAAACCAAGGGAAAAAAGACTGTTAAAGATAAAATGTTTTGGTATGGACTCCTGTTTATTTATTCACTGTGAGTATGATATGTAAGGCAAGATCATGATGCCTTCTCAAGATACTTGAAGGAAGACTTAAGTGATCTCACAGGCTTTGACTTCTTTATTTTATCCCGAGATGATGTAGGTCACACTTTAAAAGATAATGGGAATTTGGAATGTGATGATTTCCAAACCATTCCTCCCACTCCCAAAAGTATCTTTATTTTTCTTCATATTATTCCAGAATATTTATTTTAAAGGAATTTCAAAACACATGGAAACATTGCAGAAATGTCACATAGCCAACACTAATAAAGATGTCTTAAAAAACAGCTTCTTTTTATACTAATGTATTAAGATCTGTTCATTGTTCATGGTTCTTGACAAGTCAATTCCAAAAAAACTAAATACAGATTACAATTTTTGTATCCAGATAGAATAATTTTACCTTATTTCTTCCTAAGTTTCTCCCCAGTAGAAGACTTCAGGACTGTCGATAGAAACCTTGCCAGCAACCCAGAACATAAGTTTTGAATTTGCATGTATGTTAAGCCTAAAGAAAGTAGGTGATATGCAAATATATTTGAAAATAATGAGCAATTTAGCAGAAGCAAAAGACATAAAAAGGATCATTTTATGTGTCAAAAGCACCTAGTAAATACAGAAACCCAGTGCTTTTTTTGGTTAAATAGAGGTAGCTGTCTAGCATATATTAAGAAATTACTGCAATAACACCTTCATTTTGAGTCTATCTAGACTGTGACTTTAAATGTACACTAATGATTCCGATTTCAATTCCTTGAGACACTAAGTCAAAGTTGGAATAATTTACTAAACTTTTTATTTGTAACAGTTTTATTGAAGTATAATTTATATACAAAATTATACTTATTTAATGTGTACAGTTTAATGAGTTTGGACATATGCATACACACATGAAATGATCACCAGGATCAAGGTAGTAGACATATCCATCACCACAAAAAGGTTCTGTGTTCCATTGATTTCTGTTTGTTTGTAATAAGAACATTTAACATGATATTTACCTTCAACACATTTTTAAGTAATGATACAGCATTGTTGCCTATAGGCACTATTCAGCACAGCAGAACTCTAGGACTAATTCACTTTGCACAACTGAAACTTTATACCTATTGAACAACCCCTCATTTTCCATTTTCCTTTTCCCCACCGCATAGTAACTATTGTTCTTGAGTTTGACTATTCTAGGTGCTCATATGAGTGGAATCACACAGTATTTGTCCTTATGGGCCTGGGCTTTTTCACTTAGCATAATGTCCTTTACATTCATCCACATTGTTGCAATTTTTTTTAAAGGTTGAGTAATATTCCATTATATGTGTATATATATATATATATATATATATATATTTTCTCTTCTTTTTAAAGGTTGAGCAATATTCCATTGTATGTATATATCATATTCTCTCTGTCCATTCACCTGCTGACGAACATTTGGGTTGTGTCCATAATTTAGCTGTTGTGAATAGTATTGTAATAAACATGGGAGTGATGATATCTCTGCAAGCTTCTGATTTCAATTCTTTGGGCTATATACTGAAGAGTGAGATTGCTGGATCATATAGTAGTTCCATTTTTAATTTTTTGAGGAACCTCCTTACTGTTTTCCACAGTGGCAGCACATTTACAATATTAACAACAGTGTGGAAGAGATTCCATTTCTCCGCAAAATTGCCAACACATGTTATTTTTCCTTCTTTTTTATTCTTCTTTTGCTGCTGCTGTCTCTTCTTATTCTATGGCCTCCCAAAGTGCTAGGAATGCAGGTGTGAGCTGCTACACCTGATGTGCAGTTTTTAAGAGCATAATTAGATAAGCAGGCATTGCCAGAGGGCAGAATATAGGGAGGTTAGATGATTATTTTCTCCTCTTTCTCCTTCTTCTCCCCCTCCTACTTATTCTAACCATCCTAACAAGTGTGAGGTGATATTTATGATTTCGAATTGTATTTCCCTGATATTTAGTGATATTGACCATAGAGTCATACACCTGGTGACCATTTGTATGCCTTTGTTATAGAAACCAATTGCAAAATATTATACAGATAAATCTCTAATAATAAAGTTCAATGTAAATATAGTTAAAGCACCATAGGCTCATATGATCTGAAGGGAATTAACTTGTAAGCACAAAGAAAGTCTTATAGGTACAAATAATTGTGTTTTAACTGTTTTATTTCTAGAAAGATTTGCTTTTTTCCATATAGATATTTGCTCTTGAAATAGAAAAATGATATTTTTTTTGGTAAGAGTAAATATATCAAGTAATCAGGAGTTGAAATAATGAACAATTATAATTGTATGTTTTCATCCAATTTGAAAGTGTATAGGGATTATATTATTATTATTATTTATATACTTAAAGTTCTGGGGTACATGTACAGAACTGGCAGGTTTGTTATATAGGTATACATGTGCCATGCCATGGTGATATGCTGCACCCATCAACCCATCATCTACATTAGGTATTTCTCCTAATGTTATCCCTCCCCTAGGCCCCCACCCCCCAACAGGCCCCTGTTTATGATGTTCTCCAACCTCTGTGCCCATACATTCTCATTGTTCAACTTCCATTTATGAGTCAGAACATGTGTGTTTGATTTTCTGTTATTGTGTTAGTTCCCTGAGAATGATGGTTTCCAGCTTCACTCATGTACCCTCAAAGGACATGAACTCATCCTTTTTTATGGCTGCATAGCATTCCATGGTGTATATGGGCCACATTTTCTGAAATAAACCAACAACCCATCAAAAAGTGGGCAAAGGATATGGACAGACACTTCTCAAAACAAGACATTTATGCAGTTAACAAACATGAAAAAAGCTCATCATCACTGTTCATTAGAGAAATGCAAATCAAAACCACATTGAGATGCCATCTCACGCCAGTTAGAATGGCAATCATTAAAAAATCTGGAGACAACAGATGCTGGAGAGGATGTGGAGAAATAGAAATGCTTTTACACTGTTGGTGGAAGTGTAAATTAGTTCAACCATTGTGGAAGACAGTGTGGCGATTCCTCAAGGATCTAGAAATAAAAATATCGTTTGACCCAGCAATCCCATTACTGGGTATATAACCAAAGGATTGTAAATCATTCTACTATATTTTCTATGTGTGTTCTCATTACAAAATAAAGAGCAAGGGGAGGTGTATGTCTGCTGGGGCTGGTGACATAGGCACTTCTGCTTATTTTGGGTACCAGATTAGTCCACCATAAGCAAATGTCAGTGACAAAGCTGGAGTTACTTATGGGTCCAATCCTGAAGATTGAAGGCCACTGTTGATAGCTTTCTCTACAGCTGCAGCTAGAGGCTGTAATTATCAGTTTACCTTTAAATTTTAAAGAAAATATAATTTTTAAACATTTTTATAACCAAATTCATGGTGGAAAAAATGAGTTCAGTAAAATGTATTATTAAGCAAAGATTCAATATTGTATGCATGTAATTTATTTTTTGCATTGAGCAAACAGGCAGCTATAAACTCTCAAATTAGTTTTCCTGTGTGGAAACAGTGGAACTTTTGTGTTACAAATAGACTTCCTTTAACTTCCCTTTTATAGTGACATCCAAACTCTCTTTTTATCCTCGCTGTCTCCCCATAGGCAAACTGAAAGACACATGGCTTTAATTAGCACTTTCATAACGCTGATTCTTAAGTCTCTTAAAGGACTCAATGTAGGCTGAAGCTCAGCAAAGCTCCTAAATGTTAGAGAAATAAATATTACTTCTCATGCCAGAATATCTTAGGGACAACTCAGACTCATTACATCCAGAACTGAGCTCTAATGCATACTCCTTTCTGTCCTTCCAAAATTGAAAATAAAAACTTAAAGAAAAATTATCTTCCATGTCCTGCATTTTCACAACCAATCACCTAACCTATAAATAAGAAAGTTCACCTCAGGATTCTTCCTCCTCCCTATGCTATGGCAATCCCTCTCTTCATCCTATCGGCAGACAACATTTGTCAATTTTGTACCTACATTTGTCTTTTTTTGCATAGAGCTATTACCACTACCACACTTTCATTCCACACCTTAGTCATTATTGTAGTCTTTGACTCTTCATCCTCCCCTTCTATCCTATTCGTACACTACTGTCTGAGTAAAACTTCTTAATTGAAAAGCAGCTAATTTTGTCTCTTCTTTCTAAAAATGCTGCCTTCTCTCTCATACTCTATCAAGTTCAAAGCCTTTATTATAGTACACTAGACCTCTCATAACTCAATTGATGTTTTTCACTCCCATCTCTCTTTAGGTACTCATGTCTCTCTGTTAGATTCAAACACCATATATCCCAACAAATTATGTTCCCCAAAAAAACTTGTTGTTTTGTACCTTAAGGCCTTTGGAAATGCTAGTTTGTCTTCTTGGAATCCATTTTCTTCACTCCATATTTACTGGGCTGAAGAATATCTAATTTACCTTTTCACATTAAAATTAAACACCACCTCCCAGATAAAATCACCCCCTTAACCCTGCAAGAGTTAATTATCAACTTATTCCTATGTTGTTATAGTTGCTAATGTGTGCTTATGCTTCTTTCTGAAACTTGAGCTGTGATCATTTGTTTACACTGCAAATTGCCTCACTAGGCTTTGAGAAACCTGAGTGCAGAAAGCTAATGCTGTTTATGTTTGATTTCTCACCATTTAGTTTTTTGCTTGGCATTTTTTTCTTGGAAAGATCCACATGGGAGATATCCATTATACCTTAAAAGACTGCAGAAATAATAGAATAATATCACCTTTACAGATCAATGAATATTGATGTTGTCTTTCATGTTAAAATTTCCTATAAATCTAGAATCGGCCAATTGGCCATATCTCTATACTTTAAGGACAATACTGTCAACAAGATGGGATAAGAGTGAGATTTAAGAGCCCAGAGATAAATTGATGACCATTTAGTTAATTTAATAAGCCCATGAATTAGAACATTCCTCAAAACTCCATTACATGCATGCTTTCATTTTAGCCTCAAGCTATTCTCTGGGCATGTAGATATTATGACACTTGTTTTACTGATATGGACACAAGTCATTAGAGAGGCCAATTTTACCACTCACAAAATTAGAAAATGTTAGGAAACAAGACTTAAACCCATATCCTCTGGCTCCAAGTCTAGAGTTTGTTTTTTCCTCTTACTTCATCAAATAAGGCCTAGAAATATATTTTTGATGGTGGATATGTGGAGTTTATAAAACATGGTCAGATAATGAAGTGAAGTTAGAAGTTCCAGAGATTTATTGAGCAGGAATACCTTGAACAGAGGAAGCAGGATCGGGCAGGGAGAGTTTCAGACTATAATGCATTTGTAACAAAGACTCAGCCAACCCAATCTTTCCTCTGGAGCAAAGATTGCTAGTCGGATAAGTCTCACACTTTGCAGAAATTGCCAGATCCTACTATCCAAACTACACACATTGATTGCCTGGGACTGCTCATAAGTCCTTGGCCTTGGCTCAAAATCTGAGACAGATCTGGAAGATGCTAATAGCTGAAGACTATCAGCTAGCTGCTCTTTTTACAACTAGATGGCCAGGTTTTTCTTGAAGGCACTGCTACAGTAACTTATATTCACACTTAAATGATGGCGCTAAAGAACAGTGCAAAATTTATTGGATGTGGTGGAGAAAGGGACAAGCAGCCAATTTCCAGATTCACACAGATTGTCTCAAGAAAAGAAGTTAGTTCTGAAGGTTATTGAAGTTATGCATATTTTAATGTCTTGATTCCAGAAAATTGTGCTTCACTAAAAGTCTACATAGGACATATTCCTTTATAAATTTGTCTTTCTTCTCTGAGAAACTAGGTTGGCCTTGTTCAATGATCATCTTTGAGCAATCTTTAGAATATAATAAAATATTTTCTTATAAATTATGTAACTATTTTAGTGCCTTGTAAACAGGTTTGTACATAAAACATGAAAATGGAAATCAGCTGGACTCAAAATTTTGCAAATAAAAAAATTTCTTTAGTAATTAGGTGGTTTATAGAATGTACAAAATGGCTTAGAAATAAAATGAAGAGAGTCTTGAGAAGCAAGTCCAATTTCAACATCAAGAGAATTAAAACATAAATATACTACATGTTATTCCAAAGATTGCTAAACAGAAATGATTTATAGATTTACACAGTTAAGTATTAGATAAATCAAATAATTGGTTTGTGATTAGTGGAAATAGTATTACTTGAAATAAAAGAAAACTGTAATTATAGGCCAATATTAATGTAGTATTTATGTTATAAAATTGTTTCTGAGCCTCCCACATGGAAGGCAAAATATTTTGTATTATAATTTTGAATAAAAAATAATGATGACTATATCTGACTGCACAAAATTATGATAAAATTGAATTGTATGTCTATACTGACTTAAAGAGAATATTAACATTGAAATATGATAACAATGGCCCACTGGCTGCTAATTTCAGGAAAAAAACCTTTAAGCTATCATATGGAAGATGCAGTATCTTACAGAACAAGCAGTTCTCATTCGCATTTTTCAAAATAAACATATCCTTCCCAAATCTTCATTCTCTGATAGAAATGAATTCAGTAATCTCAATATGGCTTCAAAATATTACCTATGTCATAATATATACAATAACTGGAAGTTTTAAATACTTGCAATACTACTTACTTTTTTAAATACTGTGTATCTTTCTACCCAGAGTCAAAAAATAGTTGCAATGAGCTAGGCATATTCTCAACAGCCATCTGTTAGTTGTTCCTCAATGTTTTTTTCTAGGTATATTACAGAAATGCTTATGGATATGTTGCTATAGTGAAATAGGATTAGTCGTATTACTCACATCCGTGGTTGTGTTCAGATCATTTAGAAGTCAAGCAAAAGCAATTCAGCAACCAAACCATTTCCCCAGCTAAAACTCATTGACATATTTTTTGCAGCTTCTGAAGAGAAAGTATTCTCAGCAACATTTATAACAGCTCCTTCCCACTTCCCATCCTCTTTTATCATCTCAAGTCATCACTCTTCCTCTATCCTCAACAAATTAAAAAAAAACTTGCTCTCCATTTTTCTGTCTCTCTAATCTTTTATTACAAAAGTTAACATAGTCTTTATTAAAATTGAACCCTAAAAATTTTAAGAGGAAGAGAAGAAAAAATACATGCTGTCAATAACAACATTTTCTTTGAGTGGGAAATGTCATGAATACAAGCTAATGAATGTATTTTTTGTTCTGGTTACATTTTGTAAAACATCCTAATTTCACAACTTTGTAAAAGGTTCGAACACTGTTGGGAAACATTTTGAGAATATCAAACAGCTTAGCATATTTAGAGAAGTAAATAAATGGCAACTCTTTCACTGTAATGTTTTCTTCTGAGCCTCAATAGACTATGAATTTTCATGAGTTTTAATGACAAAATCACAATGACTTAAGAATTACGTAATCTTT
The DNA here is from genome assembly GCA_963573385.1 of Cacajao melanocephalus. Classification (NCBI taxonomy): domain Eukaryota; kingdom Metazoa; phylum Chordata; class Mammalia; order Primates; family Pitheciidae; genus Cacajao; species Cacajao melanocephalus. The sequence continues at coordinate 45,897 of CAUYLG010034371.1, forward strand.
TCTTTTAAGAGAATACAATTCTCTCTTAATTCTTGGAATTCTTATTTGCTGTACAAATCCATGTTGGATGTCACTGACTCCACAGTTGGCATCTGGTCTCCAATGCACTTTGTCCTGAGGTCACCTCTTGCTGGCCCCAGGTCAGGATTCCTAGGGCTCCTGCTCTTTATGCTATGAACACTTTTCTCTATGCACAGACATGATAGCAGCCCACAGTTTATTAACATGGTTATGATGACAAGGTTGTGATGTTTTTAAACTTCAATGCATGACTAAGGACAATAAAATCAAACAAACCAAAAAAGTATGTTCAAATTAAATACTCTCCCAGGATGATATGATACAAAATGTATAAAAATTCATAACATAAAATGGAAATATGTAGACATACATTGTTAAATATATAAGATGCTTATATTTTCTACATTAACATGTACATATATTAAGCAAATATATTCATTGAAACAAAGATTACAACTTCATTTCCATTGTTAGATGCACAGTTACTAAAGTTGGTCACTTAGTAAGCCACAAATAAAACTCAATAAATATTCAAAGTAGAAATTATGCAAATCATATCTTTAATTCCAAAGACTAGGCTTTGGGGTGAGTAAAAACAAAACATTAGTTTTTTTTTTTTTTAGATCATTAAAAATTCTTGAATTTTCTGAAGATAAATACAAAGTTCAATTTGATCCCAGGAAATAAAAATTCCACAACAATCTAGAAACTTTTTAAAAACACTTCTGATATTTATCCTTCCAAGTGCAAAAGGTGCAGAAGGTTTAACAGTGGATTTGTTTGTGCTATATGGTACAAATAATGCTGATGCCATTTTTGTTATTACAGAATTTATAGAAGAAAAAATAATTTCTAAACTCTTTGCAAAGATGGTTTAGCACAGGCAGAAAAAGCTGAAAGGAAAAGGAAAAAAAAAAAAAAAACATGAGCATGGAATGTTTTTCTATCTGTTTGTGTCCTCTCTTATTTCCTTGGGCAGTGGTTTGTAGTTCTCCTTGCAGAGGTCCTTCACATCCTTTGCTAGTTGTATTCCTAGATATTTTATTCTCTTGGTAGCAGTTGTGAATGGGAGCTCACTCATGATTT